>OX328132.1:105539930-105672430 GCA_946811695.1 Gonocerus acuteangulatus
CCCCCGAAATTTTGATTTGATCGGTAAAAATTTCATAAAACCCCTAAAAATAAATTAAATAAGATCATTTAGTTCATAAAACATATTCTATTTTGGGTGTAATAGCGTTTAAGTTGGCTAAAACTCTTCCAAGATCTAAATTGTTAGTATTCCATACGCCGGAAATGGTCTCAGCCCCCCCCCCGAAATTTTCTCAGCGCCCTCCGAAATTATTTTCTATATACGCCCATGAAAAAATGATATAGAGCGAATCGCCTCGATAGCGGGTGTATGTATTATTACACATCGTATATGTATTATTACACATAATCTTTTATGTAAAATGCCATTTAATAAGGCGTTTTCACATGTTTTCAAATAGTAAGAGTTTCTGGCCTTAGCTTTTCAGATCTAGCCAGGAATAAGAATGCCCCGGAATTCGCTAAGATGAATCAATTCCTGTGAGTCGGACTTTTTTGCCCATGGGCTTAGTTGATTAAGTCCTAAAAAGGAACCTACTGTTCTTATTGTGATTGTTATTTCCGAAGTTAGGAGCCTTGTTAATAAATTGCTTCCTCCTATCTTCGGTTTAAAAAGCAAAAAGAAAATAATAAGAGTTACCTCAGAATATTGGTACTTAATATAACTTTCCCACAGGATTACTCTTTATCCATTTCTAAAATTTTCTCTTTTTCATGAAATTTCTGTTGAGCATTTAACAAAGAATCATTTTACTAATTCTTCATTGATAATAAGCCTAGATAAGATTAGATTTCTTACGGCTCATACTCTACGTTGTACGGAGTGCACCACGGTCATTGTGCGAATCCTAATGAGCCTAAAGTGAAAAATATTAAACTGCATAATGGTTAAATGAGTGAGTACATATTGCATAGCCTGCTGTCCTAGATGTTGGTGTTTTACTAGTTGTGGTAGGGATATTCTCTTCGAAGCGTACGGTACATTTATGATTCTCCGAAAGTAAATTGTTGTTTCTCTTTCGCTCATAAAGCCCTCCAAGAGTGGGGAGACATTAATCGAATCGCATATACCTCGGCTGGTCTACTTATTTCAAGGGGAAAATGTCACATTCCATAAGGTGAAAAAACAATGTACATTGTAGAAAAATTTCATTGTGGTAAAAAATAAATAAAACAACCACATAAATATTTTTTCATTATCTGGAGAATATTTTTGACATA
The DNA here is from genome assembly GCA_946811695.1 of Gonocerus acuteangulatus. Lineage (NCBI taxonomy): Eukaryota > Metazoa > Arthropoda > Insecta > Hemiptera > Coreidae > Gonocerus > Gonocerus acuteangulatus. Next base: position 105,541,112 of record OX328132.1, read on the forward strand.
AATGAATATATATACTCCCCGTTAAAGAAATCACAACACCTTGATTTGTCTTTATTTTTAGGAAAACAGCGGGTCTAACTTTACTAAAAGCGTCATAAATTCAAATCAAACAACTTTATTGAACAGCATATTACAATTTACTGTGTTTTTTCCTTTTTAATAAAAATTAAATTTTATTTCCTTTAATAAGAAGTATTGCCTCCTCTGGCTATAAAAACTGCTTCCATACTATTTGCTATACTCATTAATAGCTTTTTTGGTAAAATCTTGGGGAAGGTTTTCCCCCTTCTCCAATACCTAAAGCATTTCAAAGGTAGTAGGAGGGGAATCTCGGGACCAAATACTCATTTTAAGTTTGTCCCACATATGTTCAATTGGATTCAGATCTGGACTTCTCGTAGGCCACTCTAGGTTACGGATAACGTTTGTGTTCAGGCATTACCTGAACGCAAGCTGCCTTATGCGGCTGGGCATTATCATGCATAAGCAATGCTTCAGCACCAATTGAAAAGCATGTATTTTGTAATATCATTTCCATATACCTTAAAGCATTTAAGGCACAATTTCTGATTCACAGGTCTGACTGTTCTATTCTTCTTCAGTCCAAGATGGGTGCTCCATATTAGCATCTGTCTATGATGTTCTGCAGTAATAAGCAGCCTTTTCACAGACCTCCTAAAGCTATGGCCTGACTATCTCAGACTTCTCCTAACGGTTGACTCAGAGATTGTTATCCCGCGAACACCAGCAACCAAGTTTCTAATGCCAGAAGCAGTGGAATGGCGTTTCTTGAGCGCAAGCATTCTAATAAAACCTTTTCGACGGGATTGGTGACCTTTGGACGTCCTGAATTTGGAGTGAAGTCCGAAATTGAAGACTAATGAAAATGAAGGCGATTTGAGATATGAATCAAAGATTTTCCATCTTCGTGAAGATTAATTATTCTTAGTGAATCTTAAGCGAGTTAAACGACTCATTATCACAAGAATAAACCAAATAATAACAAATTAAAAGAGAAATTGATGTACGGGGCCAATAAAAGGTAAAAACCAGACTGAAAGAGGGATTCAAATCAGTCAACAAAATGTATATTAAATTATATGAATAATCCCTAATGTCCCTCATGAGACTATTTACATTACTATAAATAAAATAAAACATGGATTGGCGTCTTAAACTCAAGAAATCTCTAGATATATATAGGTGTTGCGATTTTGTTTCCCGAGGAGTGTATCTTCTAAAAGATGATCAAATAGATCGCACTCTCAGAGAAATAAGAAAATTTGAAATATCTATCAAATAAATATGTAATAATGAATAATTATTCATTATTGATTATAATCAATTTGATGCTCATATTTTTTATCTGTATTCATATGTTATTAGTACGCATTTTTTATTTATTTTATAGGCATATATGTATTATATAAAACTATATTTTTATATAAAAATGAATTTTTATAGTCAACGCTTCAGCATACATTTTAAGCCGTCATCAGGGCTATAAACAGTAATAGACAGAGTAAATACCACTTTTTTATAGCTCTGTTGTAGGCTTGAAACGCAGTCCGAAGTGTTTGCAAAAAAAAACAAAACAACTTGTTATATATAAATGCAGTATTTTAGCTATTATGATCGAACCCCGACAATCTCCATCTTGGTAATATTTTGCCTTTGTCGGATTGAAGACCAACAACTTGGAAACTTCTAACGCTGTTTTCTTCGATTCAGGTGGTATTTATTTATTCCTGAGCATTGTTACAGACGGCTCGAACATCACAGAAGGCCTGAACGTTAAACTTACTTTTAACGCAGCTAGTATGGAATTCTTCGGTATTTTCTTGCCGCATACAGGCCCGCTTCCTAAAGTTCATATGTGCATTCACATACTTCTTGTGTGGAAAATGACGATAATACGCACCTTAAGCATGATGGATTCCGTTTCCTGTTCTTCGAAACACCGGGGATGGGATCTGCAAAAATAATTTTAGGTTAAATTTTCTCTTGGAAAACATATCGCAAACATAATTATGCAAAAACATACTTCATTCTACCCCACCGAATAATAATCAAATAGAATGAAAGGATGCAACTAACATGTCTCAATAAAATACCAAAAACAAATTCACAGGAACTGCATCAGCTTAGCGTTTCTTCAAGTTTTCCTTTTTATTTTTGTGAAATGAAAAGCCTTGAATAGAAACTCTAAATAGCTACAATGTTTACTGCATACATTATATTATTTTTATGAATTTATTTTAACATTTTAAGGCAAAATGCCCCTAGTTGTCTATTGACAGAAAGCAACAGTGTCGAATGATAGCGGATATAGCTCATTCCCCCCATAAATTTTTCAACTGTTATCTCAAAATGAATACTAAAAAGCCTATTCTACAAACGCAAAAACGCCCACGTTTTCCTCCGGTTATGCTGTTCTGTAACGAAATACGATGTACTTCATAGGTATCAAAAGAGAAAGATGTTTTTCTAAAATAAACTAAATTGGCTCATTACAAGTTGGGTCGGCGCTAATGGCCAAGATTTGTCGATGCGCCGTAATAAAAAAAAAAAAAAAAAAAAAAAAAAAAATACAAGTTGGGGTTTAATTTGTACAACGGTGGAATCGAATTAAGTGGCTCGGGTTTTGGTTGTAGCTACTATCACTAGCGATGAATAGGGACGCTGTTCCCGGCGTCTGCTGTACATTTAGTCTGCTATTCATTACGAACAAGAGCAAAATAATTCATGTATATGTATATATATATATATACATATATATATACATATATATATATATATATATATATATATATATATATATATATATATATTCCTTTTTTATCCTAGGAGGCATAGGGTCATTAAGCAGTCTTCCTTTATTATACTACTTTATTTATTGGGCCCAAGTAAATAATAAAGGAAGACTGCTTAATGACCCTATGCCTCCTAGGATAAAAAAGGAATTTTGATATTTCGGGTCATCTATAAGAATAAATAATATATATATATATATATACTAGCTGTTACCCAGTGTGCCATGCTACACGTACTTTCTGTCTATGACTCTCCCCGTATCAAGATCTACTTGATACCTAGTTACGATCTACTTGATACCCAGTTATGAAAATCGGTCAAACGTTGTGAATTTGTTTTAGTTCATAATGATACCGGTAGAGGCCAGCGCAACAGCACTTCATCTAACAGCCGACAGAGGCCAGTAGTAGTCGATTCAAGATGGCCATCACAATCTGAATGGTTCAGTGTAGCCAATTTTTCTTGAACAAAACTTTTGACCTTTCGACCAAATTTTGAAATTTGACTATTTTGACCTAGCCTAGGAGATTTCTCGTATCAAGACATACCTGTGTGCCAAGTTTGGTCAATATCGGTCAAACGGGGTAGATTCGTATAAGGAACAAACAAATAAATAAACAGACAGACACTTTATATATATATATATATATATATATATATATATATATATATATATATATATATATATATTTATAATAAATACTTTATGATTTTTGTTAATAGACTTCCACATTCACTTGTTTGGGATTTTTACGATGAACGAAACCACTTTCAAGTTGACTGTTTTTAAGAAAAGTGGAGGAACTAGATATTTTGATTCAGGAACACAAAAACACCACATTCACTTCAAACGATTCATTATTTGGGTCTATATTAACATAATCTATTGAGTTATGATCCAGTTTATAGCAAAGAATTACAATTGCTAAAATAGCATTCCTTCTCGGAATATTCTGAGTATCTCTTTCGATCCTAATAAAATAGCACGCTGGAATAATGTTCTGAGGGCTGACACCCATTCGGAAAGCTGTCTGAGACAATAGGGATTTCGGGTTAATGATGTCAGAGGTAATCGAGCACGGTTTGGTATGTAGGGTTAATGACTGTGGATGACTGGTAGGACACATGTCTACTTTCCCTACTTAAGACGTTGTTCAAAGGTAAATATGAAGAACTACCGACTCATTCCCACTCCAGGAACCAGTCGGATGGCTGCCTCTAGGCAATTACTTCTGCGCCCAGTGCCTCCAATCAATCGGTTAGGCATTTGATTAATCTCTGCCTTTATTTGTTAGAGTTATATATATTTGTTGTGACAGAAGTGTCATTTTAGAGTCAGATAGGGACTAACAGATTGGCTGGCACCTACCCGGGGAAATAGGCTTTACATTTCCAAGCGATTCCTGTCGTAAATTGGTCACTCCAATTTTATTATTATTTTTTTTTAAAAGAAATATAGTATAAAATACGATTAATGAATTGGATTGATTTTGTAAGTATACGGTACAAAAATTGATTCATTTGGGAGTAGTAATATCTTGGAAATCCGAGAAGTTTAGATTGGTTTTATTTCTGCTTAAGATTCCGTAAAATCTATAGCCGTCATATAACTATTTAAGTATTATACGGCTCTTCACATAAATCACCATTATTAGACTACCAAATACCTCATTGGGGGTCTCCCTGAGGTCTAGTTGCTAACCACGAATGACCAAAGACTAGGAGAGCATAGGGACCATTCTTTGGTAAGAATAAGAAATAAGTTGGACTCCTAGTGACAGACATTCGATTGAAAGGTGAAAACTATACTGTTCATAAGGCAATATTATGGAGCTTTGCATGAAAATTAATTGTGAAGGATTCGGGTGGCGAATATTATTTTTACCAACTATTTGTAATGTTTAAACCATAATGTACAAATAAGAGACAGGTAAAGTTTAATGAATGTGTGGATAATGGAGGACTGAACGTCTTTATGCATTTTATACATTTTTTAACGAAAATAATATACCTTATTTACTATTATCTTAAGTCACATTTTAATATGTGTTTCTTTATTTTATTAAACCCTGTATTTGGCTAAAAAACGTATATATCAGAATATAATTTTGCCTCTATGGGGATGAATTTGATTTTAAGGGGGCTCCCCGTGGTCTACTGTCTGACGCCTAGTATTCATATGCGGGGGATGGTGGGTTAGATCCCACCATCCCCCGCATCAATCCGGCAGGAATTTTCTCATCTCATGGCTCGTTGAGATAATTCCTCGCTGCACCCTGGATGTCGGCGCTAATGGCCAGATGTCGATGCACCGTAAAAAAAATAAATAAATAAAAAAATAACAATGTAATTTTGGAATTTTCTGAAAATCAAAGCAGGGCAAAAGTAGGACAAATGGCTGCGATAAATGAAGATTTAAAAACAATAGGTATCATACAAACAAATATTTTAGATAGAGACAAATACAGAAAAACATTTTTGGATTGAAAAGTAGGCCGAAGGGAGATGAAAAAACGGAGTCAGCTCATTCATAAAGAATGAAACAAATCTGGATGCAAAGAAAATCAAACTCGTCGAAACAGAGTTAATTGTGCATACTACCGGGCCCATACGTAAATAAAGGAACTCATGTGCGCAGCTGCAGGGCTTTACGACTCTCCCTTCGCGAGTAACAGTACACTGCACAATCACCACATACAGTACAGTAAACACTTACACTGGCACAAAGTAAACTTCACAAGTACACTCACCAGGACCATATTCCCTGGGCTATGCACCTGGCAGTACGTAAAAAATGAACCACCCACACAATGTGGGGAAACAAAAGTCTTATCTAGGTTTGCAAAATTCTGAAGTAAAGTCTCCTCCAGAGAGAATAATTTACCAGACCTTGACATCGGTCAAGCTAAAGAACCATATGTTTTCTTTTTCTGGAAGAATATGAGAGCTTACATTCGAAATCAATACTGGACTGACATACATGTCGGTTGAAAAAGGAAACGTTTATGTACTATATAGAATTTCGGGGGGGGGGGGGGGGGAGAGGGGATGAAAAGCGAAAAGAAATTCAGAGAAAGGGTCTGTCTTCGGCGGAGAATAGGCTGGGTAGGAAAGTGCTGTAAGAAAGAGGCCGTGACTGATGCTGCACACAATCTGTGTATTGAGGCGATTTGGAACCGTTAGCACAACTACCCTCGCTGCTTCTGGCCCACCCTCACTCATGCTCCATACTATCTTCCTAACTTAAAGAGAGCAGAACCCCCCGACTTGCAGGAACTGCGTCATCTCGTTAGCATAACTTCTTATCTCTGGTGTCATTTGGATAGCTTGGAAGAAATAGAAACTATTTCTGTAGAACATTTACCCACAGACCACGAGTTCCCTTTTTTTTTTCTTTTTTTTATTTATATTTAAGAAAATGTACGAAAATCCCAAAAATTCTCCAGTAAGTTAATAAAATTTGTTTCTGAATCTTCCTTAACTCCAAACGTAACAACAATTTTTAATATATAAAATGTATTTTTAATTATAGTTTTATATTTTTTCAAAATCTCATTTTAGTAAAAGGAAAGCATGAACATAGAAATAAGCACACACACACACACACACACACACACACACACACATATATAAATATAAATATACGCGCACACATATATATAAATATTTTACAATCAGTCCCTTAAGAGGCCATGAGGGCCCAGATGGCAGATACTGTAGAGGTATCTGATTCTTGACCACCCGGCACACCAGAGTGTGATTCGAGCTATACTCCGGCCGACTAATTTTCCCCTTTACAGGTGCCTTCCAGAACATGAGTGGATATTGGATAGATGAATGGCGTTTATCAGCAATGGACTCAAGATTATTATTTCTTCTTCGAATCACGATTTCTTGCATAGCTTTACGGCCGCCAACCATGTTTCCAGCAACGTCATCAGCAACAGGTTCATTCAATGTACTCTCCAGATGGTTCTTTATCAGGATTGGCGACAATAGCGTGATTGCCATTTTGTAATTTGTGCATGTGTAATTTAAATAATGTTAACAATTCATTCTGTTCCTTCAATAGATCGTCCTGCTCACTGACGATGTGCCTGGCAAACCGTGAATTACCAAGTTAAGTGTGAATTTTAGCTCAAGTCAAAGACGGAATCTGGCTTCAGTGGGAAAGAACATGGAGGGAAACTTCTGATGATAAACTAAGGGGAATAAAACGAACCCCCAGGATTTGGAAAACTTCAGTTTGTCAAACCAGAAGAAAAGAGGTTGTGTTAGCCAGGTTGCGAATAGGGCATACAAGGTTTACTCACTCTTACGTCATGTCCAAAGATGAACCACCCAACTGTATAAGCTGTGGAGTCTTCCTCACGGTGAAGCACATACTTACAGAGTGCTTAGCATATCAATTTGAAAGGAATCGATTCAAAATTAATGGCACCTTAGACGAAATTCTAGGAGATTATTAAAAAAAAAATCATTACCTGTTTTAATTCCTAGATGCTACAAATTTAACAGACAAAATTTAACATAAAACTGTATTTTGCTGATACACAATATTCTCTAATATGAATCTATAGTAATTGTAAATGTCTCCATATTGCAACAAACAATAACATGAATAACTAGTTCTTCCTATTAAAATGACAAGTTTTCTGTACCCTCTTGGGTCTTACTTTCATAGGGTGACCATGATCCAGTGTGGTTGATATTACCCTTAAAACAAAAAAAAAAAAAACAAACGTGATTTGTGTTTCATATAGCCCCAACTTGCATCCAGGCTCCATAAGTGAAAGGAAACACGCTCAAATCAAATATTAAAAACAAAATCCAGCTACGCACTTATCACGAGAAGTACGAAGGAATACGATAGATTGACTCCAAGCCAGTCGAGGCTTTCGGCTTAGAACTCTCTCATCATGTGCCGCAACGATCAATCATTTCCATCGTACAGCAATTCTTCAAGGATTCACTAATTCATTTTCCAAATTCCATTCATACATTTCCTACAATTCATTGAAACGGGAACCCATCGACCTCATTTCCGATAATATCATTGTGTCCCCCAATAGCCAACACATATTCCAAAAGATCTTATAAAAAATCTTGTGTAAAAATAGTTTTCCTTGACCAAAAACCTAACAAGCGTATCGAAAATAATATCTGGTTTGAGGATAAGTTCACAATAATATATATTTTTTTTTAAGTAAAAAATATAGCATAAAATTACTATCAAACATCTTTCACATATAAGAAGACAGTTTTTTTACTGCACATTGGCAACTGGGCCAACATCCACGGTGCGGCAAGGAACCTTCTCCAGGGGCCCTGAGATGGAATCCTATATAATTCCTAAAATGAATATCTTGAACGATCCTAACTATATATGAAATAAAGGGTTAATCTATTGTCCGTGAAACGTCGACATTTCTGGTTACTTGAAGCCCTAACATCAGGGAGATTTGCTGGACAGAAACTACAGAGGTTTAAATGCATCAAAATTCAAAATATAATTAGTAGTTAAGCACTATGTTAGTGTTGTTCGTAGTAGAAATTCAGTAGTTAAACTGACTTATTTCTACAAGTAGTTAAATTCTAAATAAAGTTAGAACAAAATAATTGCGCTGATTTAACTAATATCTACAGAAGTAGTTATAACTACTTCTTATCTAACTCTGTTGCAAACCTTGGGTGTGAATCTTGGGGTGGGAATGGATTAATGACATTTTTCTATTCTTTCACAGGTTATTAGGCGGACACGAATTACTAAAGGGCAGTTAGTGGAGGATCAGACTGCTAATTTAAGTATTGTTTACATCTGGACGAAGTCATACAAGCCTTACTTGTATATCTTCCCGGGCCTTTTAATATAAAACCCACCACTAACATTAACGAAGTTACAAAGTAAATTTCATTGTACTCTTACATTGAAACAGGAGTATATAATTATTCATTCAATGTACATATTTTTTTTTTTTTGTTTGTTTTTTACGGCGCATCGACATAAATCATGGCCATTAGCGCCGACGTCCAGGGTGCAGGAGACAATTTCTGGCGCCGGTGGGGATCGAACCCACCATCTCCCGCTTATGAATCTAGCGCGCTAGCCACTAGACCACGGGAGACCCCTGTACCTATTTTTTTTTTTTTTTTTTCGGCGCATCTACATCTAGGTCATTAGCGCCGACATCCATGGTGCAGCGAGGAATTTTCCCAGCGAGCCCTGAGATGAGAAAATTCCTGCCGGAGGTGGGAATCGAACCCACCATCTCCCGCTTATGAATCCAAGGCGCTAGCCACTAGACCACGAGGGAACCCCTGTACCTATTGTTATTGGAATTTTATTACGAACATATTCTCTATTATTTTAGTCACAATGAAATATTGAAGTCTTTACGGAATAATAAAAACAGATTATTATCTGGAGGGGGGGGGCCTCCCCGTGGTCAAGTAGCTAACGCCTTGGAGGGCGATGCGGGTACGAGTCACGCCTGTAGCGGGTTGAGTTTTTTCCTTCCAGGGTCCGTCGAAAAAATTCCCTTCCCCGCCATGGATCTTTAGAAAGGGTGGCAACCTGTAGAACCCGGCGTATACGGCTTAGATATCGAAGAGCTGTAAAAAAAATATTTGGAGTAGGTTTAATAATCATTAATAATTAAATTAAAGGGAGTATATGATGAAAAAAAAACGCCTTATATTATTCGTCGACATCATAAATGTCAGAAGCGAATCTGAACATGAGCAGGCAGTTGACGTTACCACTAGAGTTCATGGGATTAAATCAGGGATCGAATCAGTTATTTTTTTATCGAAAAAAGTAAAATTTAATTGTTAATTTTTTTTTTATTTTATAAGTTAAAAAAAGTTTTAAGAGTAAAATTAAGGAACTCTTAAAATAAAGTACATGAAAATAAAAGTTAATGTAATACTTTTATTTTTTTAAATATGAAATAAATGTTTTGAATATTTTAATCAAGAATTTTAGGATTTCTTTGGTTTAAAAATAAGTGAAACGTTAGGTGTTTAAATATTTATTTTTGTTTATTTACTGAAATATAATTGTTGGTACAAAACAAAATATAAACATTAGTAGCTTTAATTTATTCCTTTAAGCTTTTATTTTGTTAAGTTGAAAAATAACAGTAAAAAAAACTTTTTAAAAAAAGGTTTAGACCCAAAAGGTTTTTTTTTGCCGTACTTTTACTTTTTTAAATGTAAATAAAATTAAAAGTTAAAAAAAAAAATACCTTTTTAAAATAAAAGTGGCGAAGCCTTATCAATAAAATAAAAGTTAACAATTATTTTCGAACCCTGGATTAGATCATTGCCAGTAATTATTATAATGAATTAAAATCTCACAAAGAAAGCCTATTAATGGTAGGTATTTTATCAAAATGAATACCTCAGGTAGTAGTCTATTTCTTTAGAGGGCGTTGATTCTTTTTTTTACAACGTCAGTGAACTTAAACAGGTCATTAGTAGTTTTTTTTTGTTTTTTTTTATTTAGAAAACAAAATAATCAGAAATTATGTAAATTTGCGGAGAAAAACATTGTATGAAAGAAATTTTTTAAAATACAAAACCCAGCTGATTGGTTAGACCTATTTGAATCTGAATGTTGTAAGAAGTAAATAATGATAAGAAGAAAGATACTAATATTCTTTGTTCCCGGCTCATCTAAACATTCGAATGAAGCCAACGAAGTTAGGCTAACGGGTTGATTTGGAGAAATTCCTACCTGAATGTGTTTGCAAATAAAAGTTGATCAAAGAATAGGAGAGCATAAGCTTTAAGGTTTCATCAATCGACCAATCTTTGGCGAAAGATAGATTATATATTAAAAGTCAGTTACATTGTACCACTTTGCCACGCATGAATAAGAAATAAGTTGGACTACCAGTGACATTAGAAGATGGAGTGAAAATAACTAATGATAACAAACTTTCGACTGAAAGGTGAAAACTAGACTATTCATAGGGCAATATTATGGAGCTTTGCATTAAAGTTAGTTGTGAAGGATTCGGGTGGCGAAATTATTTTTACCCAGTACTTGTAATGTTTAAGACATAATATACAAACAAGAGACAGGTAAATTTTAATGAATACTAGCTGTTACCCGGCGTGTCATATACTTTCTGCATATAGAAAAGCCTAAATAAATTAGAAACCAAATAAGTATTATTAAAATCAAATAACACGAATCTGTAACTGTTTCGAACCCGTGACCTCCCAACTGGGAGTCCTAGACGACTTTGACCTAACCTATAACACCCCCCCCCCCCCCCGTATCAAGACATACATGTATGCCAAGTTTGGTAAAAATCGGTCTAACAGTGTGGATTTTTATTTAAAAAAAAAAAAAATAGCACATACTGACCTGGCCTATGACACTCCCCTGATCAAGACCAACCTGTGTGCCCAGTTTGATCAAAATCTGTCAAACGGTGTGGGTTTGTATAAAGAACAAACATACAGACAGACAGATGGTAGCCGTTTTGACCTAGCCTATGGCAATCGCCGTATCAAGACCTACCATTATTCCAAGTTTGGTCAAAATCGGACGAACGGTGTGGATTTGTATAAGGGACAAACATACAGACAGACAGCTGGTAGACGTTTTTGACTTAGCCTACGACACTCCCTAGATTAAGATCCACATGTGTACCGAGTTTAGTGAAAATCGGACGAACGGTGTAGATTTGTATAAGGGACAAACATACATACAGACAGCTGGTAGACGTTTTTAACTTAGCCTACGACACTCCTCAGATTAAGATCCACATATGTACCGAGTTTGGTCAAAATCGGTCAAACGGTGTGGATTTGTATAAGGGACAAACATACAGACAGACAGCTGGTAGACGTTTTTGACTTAGCCTACGACACTCCCCAGATTCAGATCCACAAGTGTACCGACTTTAGTCAAAATCGGACGAACGGTGTGGATTTGTATAAGGGACGAACATACAGACAGACAGCTGGTAGATTTTTTTGACCTAGCCTAGGAGATTTCTCGTACCAAGACCTACCATTATTCCAAGTTTGGTCAAAATCGGTCAAACGGTGTGGATTTGTATAAGGGACAAACATACAGACAGACAGCTGGAAGACGTTTTTGACTTAGCCTACGACACTCCTCAGATTAAGATCCACATGTGTACCGAGTTTAGTCAAAATCGGACGAACGGTGTGGACTTGTATAAGGGACAAACATACTGACAGACAGCTGGTAGATTTTTTTGACCTAGCCTAGGAGATTTCTCGTATCAAGACCTACCATTATTCCAAGTTTCGTCCAAATCGGTCAAACGGTGTGGATTTGTATAAGGAAGAAACAAACAGAAAAACAGACAGACACGTGATTTATATATATATAGATGTGGATGGTGGAGGTTCGTATGATGGTCAACTCGGACAAGGAATATTTAAACTAGGAAGTTCGGAAATAGTTCTTGTTTTGTGTTTTAGTCTGGTATAAAACTACAAGTTGTCATTACTCACAATTTTACTTCTTAATTGAACGTCTTTATGCATTTTTTAAGAAAATTTACTATTATCTTAACTCAAATTTTAATATGTGTTTCTTTATTTTATTAAGCCCTGTATGTGGGTGAAAAAACACTATAATTTTGCCTCTTTGGGGATGAAGTTGATTTTAATATTGTTGACGTGTCCATTCCTAGACTAGCTTTAAATAGCTGTAGGTATACGAGTATTTCATTTATGCATTAAAGTAGAAGAAATTCCTTTTAATAAAAATTAGTTTAAGAGGAGCATAAAAACGCACCAAAACATGCATAGCGTCCTCCCATATTAATAACAATATACAGTTTTCAGCTTCTATTACAACATTCCGAAGGAATTTATTTGCCTTTTGAGGTTCAAGTCATGAAAGAATTTTTAAAGTCTTCAAATCTTCATCCCACCCAAATTAAAATGATGACGTCTCTTCACTCCAAACCTTGGTATAAAACATTCTCCTATCAAACTACTGGATGAGTTTATTATTTTCAAAATCGGTCCGTTCGGGTTTATACTGTACCAACTCAATAATCTCAACACACCCGCCGAACCTGACCACCTTGATGAGGAACGCGCTTAATTATGCAACTCCTTTTTTATGCGGCGCATCTGCATCTAGGCTTTTAGTGGATTTTATTATTATTACTGAATAATTTAATTATACTTCAATTATATAAAGTAACAAGTCTACGATGGTTGTGATTGTATTACTGATTGAATACAAAATGAAGGATTAGCTCCTTCCAGCTTATAACATCTACCAAGTAGTTTTATTAGAAGGTTTCTGAAGGATCATCGGAAGGCTCTGACCCACATCTGCCTATGATACTTAACTAGGAGCACTCCCTTCCAATTCTTTTTATTTTAGGACCTGTTTCAGACTCCTCAGGGGTTTAGTGTTTTTTTTTTTTTGCTCTGGCCTATTAGCCTTCATAATCCTAAACCTATAGACATGGATTGTTTCAAGCTTGAAGCAAGTTTTATTACCGCTGTACGGAAGTTTCAAGCTGTTCGGAAGTTTTATTACCGCTTCGAGATGACTAAAGTATTAGAATCTTCCTATTATTGCTGAAGATTTAGATCCCTTATACGTCTCACGGCCATGAGGTATTTTAAATGTCGCGCGTTCAAATTTCGTTCAATATATATATATATATATATATATATATATATATATATATATATATATATATATATATCACTTGTCTGTTTGTTCCTCATACAAATCCACACCTTTTGACCGATTTTATCCAAACTTGGCACACAGGTAGGTCTTGATACGGGGAGTGTCATAGGCTAGGTCAAAAACGTCAACCAGCTGTCTGTCTGTATGTTTGTTTCTTATACAAATTCACACCGTTTGACGGATATCGACGTAACTTGGTACACAGGTAGATCTTGATACGGGGAGTGTCAAAGACTAGGCTTAAGTCGTCAAGGACTCACAGTCAGGAGGTCACGGGTTCGAAATTTATTTGTGTTTTTAATTTATTTTTGCTTTTCTAGATGCAGAAAAGAGGTGTAGCATGGCACGCCGGGTAACAGCTAGTATATATATATATATATATATATATATATATATATATATATATATATATATATATACTAGCAAGAAGAAAAGCACAAAAAGAGCTTATCTTGCGTACATAAATCGTTCATTGAGTTCTTATAAGAGTTATAAGATATCGCGGTTGAATAACACTTTGGAATAAGCAACATATACTGTGTGCACAGTTGATGCTACCGGATGTGAAACAAGTGTATTATACGATTGTAAGGGACTTTTTCGGCGTTCATTGGGTATTTTCATGAAACTCTTCGATATGTTTTCGTTTCGAGTTAAACTATAGTGATCGTCTTGTCCTTTTTTATCCACCACTAAATAGTGGTGGATCGGCTTACTGGGTATCGGCTTTGGGGTATTGGAAGGTACGGAAATCTCGACCGCATTAAATAACGTATCGCCTGACTGTCGGTGAAGTTTTATTGCCAACCCTAACCCAATATCGGTAGAAATAAGAAGTTAAATGTCTGTGTTAATAATATATTTTTATCAGATATTTCAACCGTTTTGTCGTTCTGGGTGGGCATTACTACTTAAATGTTAGTTGACCAGAACTAACTCATAGGACCATTAAACTATATTTGTCTCTTTAAAACATATGTGTTCTAAATAAATAATTAAGCTGCTGTTTCAATTACTCATCGTTGTTGGTGCTACCAATAAGGATCTATATACTTTAGTTTTGTTCTCTCTTTGTTTTCTCCTTAGTATTTCTTCTTCTACATGCGTAACCCCAATGTAACTTACTTTGGACGAATAAGACACAAGAGCATGACAATCCATTATTGTTAAATGCTGGAATCAAAAACGTATGTGTCAAAAACAGGTGACGTTACTGATTTGTTCGTAAGTAATTTCGCCCAAAAAAATCACTGTGTGATGTGTTTATTCTGCTAGTTAATGAACTCGATCATTCGTTATACTCAAGGAACTTTACCTTGCATCACATTTCATCAACCACTTTGTATATTTTATTAGAGGAAACGCGCTAAATGGGGCGTATAAGTTCTACATATGATTGTCCTTGATAATCGAGTTAACGCCACATATAAAAGGAAGAAAACAAGCTTCCTCACGCATAGGCAATATTAGTTTTTTTTTGTAGATTTAGCAACAAAAGAGCTAGGGTCTACTTATGAACGTAATCCGCAAGAATTGGCTTTTTTTCAACCATTTTTTCCCATACAATTACCAATTCGTTTTGGGCAGTGACGAGGAGTCCTGAGTTCCTTGAACCTTTGATAATATAAAAAAGAAGTTGCCATTTCTACTCCTTTAAGGCACACTTTCTCGAGAGAATTGAACGGCTCATCACCTGTCCTCCAGGAAAAGATGAACGCATGAAGTACTTCTAGAAAGCTGTTGTCAGGCTGAGAATCACTTACACGTGAATACTGTACTTGCCGGTTTAAAGTATGAAATTCACTACCTCGATATGTGGTGCTAATGGCCTACGTAGTCGAAGCACCCTAATTTTTTTTTTTTTTAATATTTATTTATTTATTTGGGATTTACAACAATGTATAAGATACATTTCTAGTAAATTATTGCTAGATTATATTAACATGAATGTACAGGGTGTCCCAAAAATAATGGTCATCCGTTGGCCAGAATATTCTCCAATGCGAGATCGGAAAAAATAACACCCATATTAACCCCCGCAAAATTGACCTTGATATGTTATTCAAGGTCAAATTTTTGTATTGCATATTTCTAATCTACTAGTCATGAGGAAGAAAAAAGTCAACGGCACCATGGGTCAGAAATGACTCCTTATTGTCAAAATGACCATTAACAGCGTTTAAGTGGGCCATTCCATTCCAATCGACAAATGGTGGCCGATTTTGATCATTTTTAGCACTTTCCTCCGAAGGAAAGTAGCTATTGAGGTTGGACTCATGACGGAATTTTTGAAAAATTTCTTCAAATCTTTATCGATCCTACCTAGTAGACAGCGAAAATGAACCCCGTAAAAATTTATATATATCTATATATATATATATATATATATATATGCATATATATATATATATATATATATATATATATATATATATATATATATATATATGTGTCTGTTAACACGATAGCGGCCAGAGTTTTTGTTTTTTCGTCACGAAACTTGGTATATAGCATTCAATTAGCAAACGATTGAACGAGTTCGTTAACCAACAAACTCGGTCCACCGGAGGGGGGGGTTTACCCCGAACCCAAAACACTAATTTGACCATTTCAGCCGTAATATTTGTTATATTTCAACGAAACTTGGTATTCATAGTGGTAATCTACAGGTAAATATGTGTTGTAAAAATAAACTAAATCGGTTCATTAGGAGGGGGGTTTACTCCGGACCCAAATTACTAATATACTCATACTGTTCGTAATTTCTGCTGTATTGTAACGAAACGCGGTATACTTCGTGGGTAACTCATTAGAAAGAAGTGTTGTAAAAATGAGCTGAATCGGTCAATCGGAAAGGGGGGTTTAATTTCTAATATATTTCAATAGATAAGCCAGCCAGACATAGGTTCACAAAGGCGCCGCAAGGAGCGCTAGAGGGACTGTATCCGGTTCCTGCGTTAGATCAAAATACGATAATATCAGGTTTTTTGTATTTATTACGTAGTGTAGTAGGTACCATGTGTAAACATAACTCTGGAAGGAAATTAATAATTTATCAGTTACTCATTACAAAATTAAAAGAGAACTATTAATGTTTTTATTTTATTTATGTAGGATATTTTAAGCAAATTGTTCTGGAAAGCAGTCTACGCTACCCAAATTCTGAGGAAAGTGCTTAGTTATGCAGCTCCTGCGTGACGGCCTTTTATTTTTTACATGTTCTACTAGCATTGCCTTACACAAAAATACCTCGTTTGACTTTTTTTAAAAGCATCTTCTAGCATAAAAAAATTATAAGTATATTGAAAAATGTGCCTCTCAGAGGCATTAATTGGAGGACTATATCTCATATTTTACAATAGACAGGAATGCCTTCATGTAGTTATTCTAGAACCTTATCAAGAGCTCTTTGCCTTTTGAAGCTTTCAATCAATCGCTACAATTACTCATCAGGGATTTCACAGGTCATGTATGAATTTCATGAAGCAGCCAGTCCCTCCCAGAATAGGAGGATAGAATAATTGCCCTCGCCCTTGGGCAGAAAAAAAAGTTTCTTCCTAAAAAAACAACAAAAGTTGTAAGATTATAACTTCAGCGCCCGTAGCAATTGGACCTGTTCTCCAGCTTCAATATGTCGGACTTCATTCCTGAGGCAAGCTGCCAACATTGCTTTAAAATTCCTGGGGGGGGGGCTAAGGACCTGGCGAGAATTTCTCATCATTCTTTCAGAAGCCCATGTTATTCTCGTCCATTTTGCCTGCAGTGGACGATGACGCTGGGAAACGAACTTTCGTCAGTCCACAATACTCGCTGGAGGACGTCCCAACATGTCCAGCACCCACCTTCAAAACAATGCTCTCTGCTCCTGATCCCCGGGCCTCAACTCCTGAACTTGCTGTAACCTGAAGGGAGACGTTCTTCCCGAAGGATCCGGCGGACCGTCATCCTCGAGACTCCCGTAGCTTGTGCCAATCTTCTCAGCCCCTTAGTAGGCCTGGATCCAGCGAGGGCAATTATTCTTTCCTCTTTTCTGGGAGGGACTCGATGGTTCATTAAATTCCTACATAACCTGTGAAATCCTTAATGAGTAATTTCAGCGATTGAAAGCTTAAGGCAAATAGCTCTTGATAAGCTTCGAGAATAACCTCATGAAGGCATTCCTGTCTATTGTAAAATGTGAGTTATGGTTCTTCAATGAATGCCGCTGAGAGGGCCGTTTTTCAATACACTCATATTTTTTTATACTGGAAGATGTTTTTTAAAAAATTCAAACTAAGTATTTTTGCGTAAGGCGATGTTACTAAAAAATGTAAAAAAAATAAATGATCAAAATCGGCCACCATTTGTCGATTGGAATGGAATGGCCCACGTATACGCTGTTAATGGTCATTTTGACCAGAAGGAGTCATTTCTGACCTATGGTGCCGTTGACTTTTTTCTTCCTCTTGGCTTGTTGATTCAAAATATGCAATAAAAAATTCTGACCTTGAATAACATTTCAAGGTCAGTTTTGAGGGTGTTAATATGGGGGTTATTTTTTCCGATATCGCATTGGAGAATATTTTTGCTTTTCAGAACCCCTAGAGACCGAAAATGACGGTGGTTCAAATTTGTGTTTATATATATATATATATATATATATATATATATATATATATATATATATATATATATATATATATAAATATGTATGTATGTATGTATATTTGTCTGTTCGCTCTCTAGCTCCTAGACGAATGGTCCGATTTTGATGAAATTTGGTACAAAAATCTTTCGTCTAATTTGAAAGGTCAAGTTCGTTAACCAGCAGAATCCGCCCACCGGAACATGGTTTTTGGAGCGAAATTCGCGTGAAAAAAATCGGTCCGCTTACTTCATATGCTTGCAAGTACTCGTTTTATAGACTTCATGGCCTATGAAAACGAATGAAACCATTTATAAGGCGATATCTTTAACCGTTTTCGAGAAAATTGGAAAAATAGTTGTTGAATAAAGTTTTTGGTTTGGGTACTTAGAATCATGGGATTCAGATGAAACATTTTCTGTATGTTCTAATTTCATCAAAACTAGTATGTTGAAAATTTGGTTACGTTTGGAGTTAAGGAAGGGTTAGATTAAAATAATTTATTAATACAGATGAAAAGCTTTGGAAACTTCGTATACTTTCCTTAATATCTCGAAAACGGTTGAGAATCTTGGGAAACGGAAGGTTACCATTCGAAAGCTTACTAAATGCTCTAGAAAAAAGGTTCTGAAGAAAGTTTTGATTAGGCGATGTCAAACGGAGAAATAAGTACCTAAAACTTAGAGGTTTGATAAACGATAATTGATTTCAAGGTAGGGATTGTCGGGGTTCGGTCACTGCTACTTAATAGAACTACATTTTATCATAAAAATGGTTTTATTGTGACCGCCAATAAAACCATTTTTATGATAAAATGTAGTTTTATTAAGTATCAGAGACCGAACCCCGACAATCCCTACCTTGCATCATCTACGGTCAACGATCTCCTCTCAAAAGATAATTGATTTCGTTTATTTAAACAGTTCTTTTTGTCTGTTTTTATTTCTTGTTATTTTGTTATTGCTTCTAGTAGGAGGATGTATTTCTCAATAAAACAGGGGAAAAAGTACAAATTCTCTGAACCTGTAACAGAACTGAAAACGTAAATATTCTTCGTGTAGAGTCAGACGTCCGAGTCGAGGTAGTAGGCAGGCTTCAGGTACGTTAGGCTTTTATTGCATTTCATAAATCAAGATTCATTGTTCTCATCAAGCATTCTAGGACAGGTGACAGTTACTTTTACCTGTAGGAAGTCATGCAGCTAAATGCTATACTAGAAATATAATTATATTTTGTGGTTGTATGTGGCCGTAGTTCATTAAAAAATAACACTACTTTCTCATTTTCTTCTACAATTTTATTTTGTTTAATTGCATTTAAAAATTTCATTCGTAGAAGAGTCTTCGTAGACCGAAACTTGGGACGGCGGAAAGAGTAATTTCCGCTTAGGATGGTTTCATCCCTTTCCGACAATCTTGTTTTTTTTTTTTTTTTTTTTTTGTTTTTTTTAATATTTGTTTACATTAGGAATGATCTAAACAAAGTAATAACTGTTTCTATTCTAAGTCTACAAAATGACACTAGGGATATGAATGGAACCGCGCTAAGATGACGCAGTTCCTGCGAGTCGGACTTTTTATTAATTGATTTTTATTGTATTCTCTATATCCAATAACTATCAGGATTAGATGTTTAAATATTTTGTCTGCATTGAACAGAATTATATAGGGAATTGATTGATAGAAAAAAAACATAGTAGCCTTTGGCACTATTTCCTTTAGAAACTAAAAAAAAAAAAATGCCAAATTCTATTTTTATTCTGAGTGTGTGTACAGTACACAGAGATGAAATTTATATTTTCCCCCCAATCATTGTTGCTCGTATCCAGATTTGTCTCAAGCCTTAGAACCTCTGAAACTATATGAATTACATATATGATCTTATGTTCGTTCTACAATGAAGTGAAGCTCACTATGACGATCCGGAAAATGAGCTGGCACTGCTCCTGGATCCTGTTGAGTTCCTCCTTCGTCGTCGCAGCCTCTGAATACACCTTGCTCTTCCATGTTCTCCATACATGGAAATCTAAATGTGTCAGATCAGGGGATCTAGGAGGCAAACAAACTTGTACATAGTGGCCGATTCAAGGGTTAGGGAACCCTTCCATCACCACTCGTCCATTATCAACTGAGCAACCATCCATTTGAAACCAGAGTGAATTAATATTTGGTAAATGGGGTAGTGTTAAAAAATATTAAATTAAAGAATGTGTTCAGAATGGCTCCTTCACGCTAAGGCACATTTATTGGTTTTGACTTAAAAAACAGAAACAAATTAGATTAAAAAAAATATTTTTTTCTTAAACTACGAGGTACCATTTTAAAGCTTGTTAAATAATGCAACTTTTGAGGCGGAGAATATACTGAATAATTTAATAAAACACTTAACATTCTCATCTATATGGCTTTTAATTTAGCTCTTAATTTACATGATAATATTTCAATAACTGGTGTTTCTTATTGGAAATTTAATGTAGATTCTAAAAAAAATGGTCGTTATTTACGATAACGACCACATCGCCGTCGATGACTGTGTTTTCTTGATCAGGAATTCCAAAAACACAGTTTTTCTTTTAAAAAAAACAGTATTTTTTAAAATAGACAAAGTTTAAGTAGCTCTGCTACATTTTCAGAACTACGAATGAGGCGCATAATAAACCCCTAAAGTTATCTTAATGCGGGACACCCTGTATAAAGAAAAAGAAAGGAATATATAGCAACTCTTAGCTTCAGCTAAACTGAGATGTATCGACTCATCACCCTCCCCCCCCCCCAAGCCTTAGGACTCATGGGCGTATATAGGAAATAATTTCCGGGGGGGGTATGGAATACTAAAAATTTAGAACATTTTTACCATCAAATCAAAATTACGAGGGGGGGGGGCAGCCCCCCTTATATACGCCCCTAATATAGGACTTAAGCTGTAGGAGAGTAGGGCATGAGAGCTAGGTCAGGCCTGTCCTTCCTTTCTATACCCGTCGTCTAGTTCTCATACCCCAAGCCCTCCTGGGCGTATACCCTCTCTACACCTCAAGCTACCCTCCTCTTAACCCTACCTCTCCCCTCTTCTTTCGACTCGTCGCCCCACTCTACCGTTTCCTTACAGCTTTCCTCGCATTCCAGGCCAACCTCCCGCCTGATACCAATGAGGCCAGCGAGGGGGAAAAAAAGGATAACCCACGGATTACGGTTAGATTTGAAATACGGCTATTAATGTTTTGTTTTTGTTTTTCGATGAATTGATGAACGAGGCCGGCTCAATTTGTTTCTCATCACAAATGAATAATTGATATGTTGTTTTCAACCCATTCTCTCCAGTAGACAAGGGATTGTGAAGCCTCTTATAATTAATTAGAAATATACAATTTTTATTTTGTAAAAACCGCAGCTTAACGTACACTTCACTGAGAACTTACCTAGGAAGATTCTATATTTCATATTTATCTTCGTCAGTTTTATTTGAAAAAATATAACCTTTTTTTCTGTGCAATTATTTAGATTGTCATACCTGTAGGTAGAGTCTGTCGTCACTGGCATCGGTGTGAACACATCATTCTCAAGCCGGTGCTAAGTTAGGACTCTACCTACAGGTAGGCAGAGTTCGGCAAACGTTAGCGCGCGCTAAAAGCTGATACCTCTCCGCTAATTTAGCGAAACTGTAGAAAGCCAGCGCTAATAATTAGCGGTTAGCGGCGGCAGTGCGCTAACCGCTAATCTATTTATGGAATATCGTAATTGCTAATAGCTTAAGCTATAGTTACAACTTGTAACTATAGCAATTACGATATTTCATAAATAGATTAGCGGTTAGCGCACTGCCGCCGCTAACCGCTAATTATTAGCGCTGGCTTTCTACAGTTTCGCTAAATTAGCGGAGAGGTATCAGCTTTTAGCGCGCGCTAACGTTTGCCCAACTCTGCAGGTAAGTATGACAATAGTATATTTCCTGGCGGACCTACCCTTTAAATTATTTAGATGTTCAATAAATCCTTGATTTGTCTCATTTGGTCCATTTACCCCTATTTAACTTACATGTATTACCTCAATTAAACTGAGTAAAAGTGAAGGCAGTTGATAGCAATCTCAGGATACTGAATATGATTATTGTATCATTTTTATTTTCATCAACTATTAAATAAATATAAGTTTCCTTTATTTTTCTTATAGGACACAAATACATAAAGCTGTTCATTAGTGAACCACTCTCTTTTATATGCCGTAGCTCAAATTTCACATCCGCGTTGTCAATATTTCTAACTTTTTAGGAGAGAATTAAAAATGAATTAAAATAAAACTACAATGATCTCCAACTTGCAACTTATAAGGATTCCCGATTTTGGCCTGAATGGCCTAAAATAGATGAGAGAGACATGCAGTGGTGCTCGAGCGTTTGAAATCAGTTAGTTTTACGCGGAAGTAATAGTCAATTTTAGCGCGCTCTATTGATTTTTTTTTTTTAATTTATTAACATCGTGTCCGGGAGAGAATAAGGATTCTAAAGTCACCAATAACTCAATTTCGCTAATTGATCCTAGCAGTTTTAAAATACTCGAAAATTTTCTCTCATTTGTTTGTGTTTCTTGTGTTGGGAAGGTGACAATTGGAAGGATTCATTTTTTTTTTAGAAAAAAAATAATGAATTTTGAGTGTTTCTGTATGTATTTGTCATTCGGCAATTTATGTATTTCTGGTGGAGTTGGGATATTTTCCATTAAAATTGCATCTGGCCATACCGTTTGATAATTTATATTCCTGTATTCTGAAACCAAATCTTTATTAAAAACAATTACCAAGAAGGCAGGGATAAGGAAGATTAGAAAAAATATTTTACAAATTTTATCATGGATGAATTCTTATCTCCTACATTTCTTTAAGTATATGTTTTTGAGTGCGTGTGTGTAGTAGAGAGATTTTGTGAGTGTATGTTTTTTTTGAGTTAATATTCTTATTAGCGTAGGCTTACCAGTAAGCAACAACTCTGAAGTAATAAAAAAAAGGAAGGAATAAATGTAAAACATAACAATAAAAATAGGAAATATTCATAGATTTGAATGCAAAATATGTACTTATAATAATCGTATAGTCATTTGTAAATGTTTCTAAAATAATCAGCATTTCTAAGGTAAAATGAAGAATAATTTAGTATTTAGTTTAGAGGAGATCGTTGACCGTTGGTGATGCGAAGGTAGAAATCTAGTATTTCGAATTTCAGTACGTAAGAAATAAATTACAAATATGAACTACGAGGATAATACAGAAATTTATCCTGAAACCAAGCTACTAAAATACAATGGCGGAATGACCTCGTAGGTGATCGTACAAAAAAACTTTATTCTTTCCTATACATCGAAATTTATCAAGTGTAGTATTGTAGGGAATTAATAATGTAAATATAAGTGGAAAACGAAGGTTAATACAATGTCAAAAATGTATGTTTATTTTGTTTGTATTTCAAGTATTCTATTTTGGGACGGGTACAGGTAAGTTCCCCATTCATTATACAGGGCCGCCCTATACAATTTGTAATGTAAATAAAATAACACATTTGCTGTAGCAAGTTAAACGAAATACTATCAGTTTTACGAAGTGATGTACTGCCAAGTGATAAGCGTGCCAAAAAAAGGCTGGGAAACGCTTCTCTGAAGTAAATCCATACTGCAAATAGAATATTGTGATTTTATTAGAAATTATGCTTTTAAAGTACGTCAAACAAAACCTTGTAAGTAAACTACTTAGAATTTTCCAACACCTATAATTAACCATTTTTATACTAAAATATTAAATCAAATTAACAATGTAAATAAATATGGTTAACCCGATAACAAGTATGTAAAGTTTTTTTGTATTACGTGTGCCCTGTTGGGATTTTCTACTTCCATAAAACTGCAAGGAAAGCATCCTCCAACAAATGCCGTCGAAAACAGCATAGAAGAAAATGTTGAAGGAAGAGTCAAACTGGAATTATCCTTGAGCGTGGAGATTAGACAGTTTTGGGTTGGACGAAATACTAGAGCGTGAAGACAATCATGAAAAACTATTTTCCATTCGAAAGGAGAACAAAAAACAATCCGAAAGTCGTATTCTTCCTCTTTAAAACGTGTCAAGACATTCGCCAGAGGAAGACATTTTAGACAGAGAACTATACTTTAATTTAAAGACTTGAAGTAAGGAACTTTTTGTTTTAGGGTGCTCAGACATCTGGGCCATTAGCGCCGACAGCCATGGTGAAGCTGCGAAATTTCTCAACTGGCCCTGAAATGAGAAAAATCCCTGCTGCAGGTGGGACTCGAACCCACATCTCCCGCATGAGAAACCAAGGCGTTAGCCACTTGACCACGGGGAGACCCTGTGTCAAGCTGTTTGAACTAAAATGAAAAGCCTCATTCTTAAGAAATACATATTTTAGTTCTTAGCATATTTTAGAAGGTTTCCTACTTGTCTATAAGAGTGCAAATAAGCCTAACAGACCAGTAGCTCGCATGTGAAAGAAATTCTTATTTAAGCGAGAGATAAGCAGGTGAAATTCGAAATTGAAAACTTTTCTGTTTTTCATATTTATCCTCATTAGGATAAGGCACATGATATTTTAAATATTAGCTCTTGTTCTTCTTGAATTCTAATGGGCCACCCGATCCCTAATGGATTTCGGATCTTCCGTATTTCTACACTTTTGATACGCCCACTGAATCTCTGTACACGTTACCTTCTTTGGAAGTTCAGTTTTTTTTTTTTTTTTTTCTTGGCAGAAATATAAACAGACAAACAAACTAACAGGTATATACCACATTTAAACATGCAGACGGATGGCTATAGCTCAATTTCTCAAAAATACCGCCAGACATCTGGGAGCACAAGACATCTGGATACAATGGGTGGGCACCGGACTTCTGGGGCATCAAACGTCTGGGGCAGAAAGGCTTCTGGAAAACTCTAGATACATAGGTGGACCCCAGACATCGTTAGGACGTCAGATTTATGGGGCCATCGAACCTCTAAGGAGGGGGGCAGGCGTCTGGAGAGGATACATCAAGGACGGGTCCTACCAGATTTATGAGGGCATCCCTGGGTGGTATTACACGTCTGTAGAGCAAACCTGTGGGGAAGAATCACCCGTCAGGGGAGGAGGCAGACTTATTAGGATGGGAGACGGGACAGACGTCTGGGAGAAGATTTCTGGGAGGGAATAAGGAGGATTTATGGGATGGGAGGCAACAGATTTACGTACACACCACCCTACTGTGTGGTATCAGACTTCTTTGAGAGTGTCGGAGTGGGAGTGTATACAAGATGGTCCAAAAAGTGTTAAAATCCCTACGGGTTGAAACCAGTAAAGACGCTTTTCCAATACTCTTATGATTCCTCTTTTCAGAAGTGTTTTTAATAAATATTTAAAATAGTAATTGCTCCATCAATTTATTTCAAAATGATTTGATTTTTTCTGAGGGGCACAGATCCCTCCCAGCAGTCGGGGAATACGATGCACCAAAAACATTAACATGAAAACCCGACTAGCCTTTCGATATTACTGACACTCGAGTAAGATAAGTATTACACATTATCAAAATGAAGGGCCTTTAGGTTGTTCCTTGTTTAGAGTAACGAAACCGAGGAACCTTAGAGAGGAGAATTTTTGGAATGCCTGGGGTGACTTCAGCTGTAGGCTCGTTGAAAGAAATCTCTAATCCACGATGGATTTTCAGACATGTTAGCAACTATTAAACATCCCTTAAACTTGGCAGTCAGATTCACCATGAGTGGAACCAAATACCGGAACGCGCCTGAGACTGGAATATTTCCAAAATGCACTTAATTGACGCAGTTCCTGACATCTAGAATTTTACTTGTTATTATTGTTTCCCATTGTTTAATATATATATTTTACTTTATTATTATTTAATTTTTCTTGGACCAACTATTTAGTTTTAATGACTTTTAAGAATCCAAATACCGTTTACGCTAAATTGAAAATAAATGACTACATTTAAGCTGTTTTTAAATCTAAATGTGTGATTTCATTTGCATAGATTTTGATTTTTGTTGCGTTAGTATTTTACCTAGTAATATTTTATATAGTCATGATTAAATATCTAACCTAAATAATCGAAGACTATTATTTTTTACTAATTTTTATGTATATATTTTTTTTTACAAGGTTCTCTAGATTAATTTCCCTGAATTTTATTTCAGTGCTTATTAATTTTGCTTGCGAAATATATTTTTTTAATGTGCTTTATTATTAATGAATTGTATTAATTGATGATGGAATCATCAAAATGCCAATTAGCTTAATAGGTGAATTTAAAATAAAATAAACATAAGTTTTGAAAAGTATATTATTCGGTAATAGCTATAGAAAATCGGCTAATTCCAAAGAAAAATATAAAATAAAACAATTAAGCAACAATCGCTATCAATCATATCTAGAATAAATAAAAAATAAAATTGGATACATTTTTTTAATCTTAAAAACAAAACTATTGAACAATGCGTCAAAAAAATCGATAATGCATATTATCTTTTGTATGAAGAAAATAAGCTCTGATAAGAGATTAAAGCGAAAAACTCTTCATGCGATATAGATAAGATTTATATGTAATACTTGTCCTGGGGGCGATAGGGAGGAGGGCTCGAGGCTGCCACTGGCCTGGTGTTGGAGCAGTTCTCGGTCGATAGCTATGCGCGGGCATCTCTCCCCGGACACTTACCCCCATCTACCGGCATTTACAAATATAAAATAAACATATTTTTTCTTGAGTCATTAAAATTTCATCTGAGTAGCTTACAAGCTCGAATTGGAAGGGGAACTCTCCCTATGTTTCATGTTTACAGGATTGAATGGGGTAAGTGAAGTACAGACAGGTACTACCTTTGCTAGTCCTCCACCATCAACCCCCCACAATTACTCCTGAATGAAAATCTTCAAATAACTATACCATTCAGAAGAGGTCGTTGGTCCTTCTTCTTTCTTAAGGCGTGCCAACCTTAGGGTCATTAATGCCAATGAATGAAAATCCTCAAATAACTATACCATTCAGAAGAGGTCGTTGGTCCTTCTTCTTTCTTAAGGCGTGCCAACCATAGGGTCATTAATGCCAATGAATGAAAATCCTCAAATAACTATACCATTCAGAAGAGGTCGTTGGTCCTTCTTCTTTCTTAAGGCGTGCCAACCTTAGGGTCATTAATGCCAATGAATGAAAATGTTATTATGTTTGGTGGTGGAATGTTTTTCTTATTTCTTTTGAATATATTAATTGGTTTAATCAGCTTGTGAATTTTATTCAATTATTTTTATTATTTATTATTGGTTGTGGTTAATTAGGCTGACTTAAATTACTTTGTAATGTAATTTCCACTTGTAGATATAGATACAAGCGCGCGTACCTATACACACAAACAAATGTAAACATACAGACAAAAAGACACACAAGCAGACACACATTCCCATTCCACCTCACTCACAAATTCCACAGTTCCGTTGTGTCTATAAAGTTTAATAGCTTTCTACCGTCATCCGCATCATCTCCAAGGATTTCATCAATAATGTCTGGTAACTGTAACTCTTCTATAATTGATTGATAAATTCGGCATTCTGTAAATAAATGTTTCACTATTACTTGATAGTTGCATAATTCACAGATTGCGGGTGGTTCTTTAGAAAAAAGGAATGAATATTTTAATCTTGTATGCCCAACCCGCAATCGAGGAAACACTTTCGCTGCGGCTGTCATCGTTTGGACATACCTCTGTATTGGGTGCATTTTTTGTTTGAATTTTTCATGTAGAAATTTTTTTTTTCATAACAAATTCATAAAAAGTCTTCCAGTCAGCCGATTTGAAAACGGAAAACACTGTAAGAAAGCCCAAACAATACTGAAGGCATATGTCATAACCTGGAGCTGTAAAAGTAAACCCCCCACCCATTTACGAGCCTTTTGAATTTAAAGGGAAAATTAATGGAAGAGAGTCCTTCCAAAGGGACACTCGTAAGCGGGTAGAATCGCTAGTGTCCTTCCGTAATGACACCCTCAGAGAAAGTGTTTTTCTTTTGTTTTTTTTTTTTTCAATTAATAGTGGTATGGCCAACAGACAGTAAAGATGCTACACATATTGCTAAGAGTTAACATATTCTTTGTTGCGTAGAAGAGTGTAGCAGCACCAACTCCATCGTCCTTAGAATCGTCGGTGAAGATTTGACTAGCTTGTGGTAATTCATTTATATATATATATATATATATATATATATATATATATTTATATATATAATTAAGGAATTCCGCTAATGCAAATAGGAAAGGGTAGAGAGCATGGTTCTCTGACGTTCCTCATCGATATCTCCCAGGAAGGTTTTGTTGTGGTATATCTATGTATTTCCGTTCAATTATTAAGTTGATTATTTGTAATACTTGTCGATTTCTCTATGTTTAAGCCTTTTCCGTCATATATATATACATATATATATATATATATATATATATATATATACATATTTATATATATATTCGTTTCACTGTATTAATCAACTGTAAATATGTGCTTCATGGCAAATAAAAGTTCATTCTCTCGTGGGTTAAATCTTTCGATAAAATAAGAAATAATGATAACTTCAGTTGTAGCAGGAGGAAGGTTATATAGATAGGAGAATTCAAATATATATATATATATATATATATATATATATATATATATATATATATATATATGTATATTTATATATATATATATATATATATATATATATATATATGTATATGCTTGTCTGTTAACGCTCTAGCAAGCTCAAAAATGGTCCGATTTTGATAAAATTTGGTACAAAAGTCTGTCTTCTTATTTGAAAAGTCAAGTTCGTTAGCCAGCAGAATCCGCCCAAAGGAAGATGGCGTTTGGGGCGAAATTCGCGCAAAAAAAATCGTCACGCTTAAGTTTTTGAGTTGATATGCTTGCGGGTACTTGTTATATAGGTTTCTTAACATAGGAAAACGAATGAAACCATTTTAAAGGCGATATCTGTAACCGTTTCGCCCCAAACACTATCTTCCCGTGGGCGGTTTCTGCTGGTTAACGAACTTGACCTTTCAAATTAGAAGACAGATTTTTGTACTAAATTTCATCAAATTCGGGCCATTTTTGAGCATGCTAGAGCGTTACAGACAAGCATATATGTATATATATATATATATATATATATATATATATATATATATATATATATTCAAATTTGAACCACCTATATTTTCGTGATATATGGGGTCTGAAACGAGAAAGTTTCTGGACGGCACTTCCGGATTGCGTCGTGAGGTCAACCTCATAAGCGGGTTCTCCCTATGGAGATAGGGAGTAACCGCGCTAAAAAATATTAAATCTAAAGCTAGAACCTCGAAAAAATTACTATGAAATACAACTAATTACTATGAAATAAAAAAAAAAAAGAATTTAGCCTTAATATTTAAGCTAAGAAAAATTAAATTTTGCAAAATAGACAAAGGTACAACATATATATATATATATATATATATATATATATATATATATATATATAAACTTGTTATTGGTTAGTTAAATTTAAATAGGATATTTTTAGCCAATTTTTCTTATGAATTAAGAACTTTGTACGAGTTTTTGTTTTCTTTCTATTTTATCATTTTTATTCGCCTTCTTGACTTTAAGAACTGCCAGTGTGTTAAGATCTCGATAAGTTTTCTTTTTTTGTGATCACTATGTCTCTTTCACTCATTGGTACGCGAAGAAATTCACGCAAATCCGAAAACACCAAGGAGGGCCGGGCCGGAAGCTACTATCAAGTAGCTTCCGGCCCGGCTATCCTCCCGGTAGACTACTATCTCCAACCAGGTCGATCATACTTATACTTCATTGCTGAAGTTCCGAAACCTTATAAAATTTCCTACAAAAAACGTTGTCGTCCGATTTTCGATAGGACGTCCTCATTCGCACAAACATTGTTCAAAATGAAGAAAGTGTTGGATCGTATCCGTGAACAGCTTTTTGCCCCCGCTTTTCACATTTTCTTGTTGGTTTTTGTTTTGGTATTTGATTTTACCCTTGAAATGAATTTGCAGAAAAATTAAAAACTGTTAGTATTATTTGGAGTTTTAATACAGCTTTACAAACAACCGAGCCGAGGTCTCCGGGTATATACCACCCAGAAATATACCAATTTAGCGACGTTTTCATTGAGATGGAAAATGATCTAATTTGTGGAAAGAAGGAAGAGCAAGGAAGAGGGTTTTCACTCGAGGAATCGGCGTGCCAGATAAAAAGGAGGCGAGGGTTGGAAAGGCGTCTGGGAGCAGGAGACGTGGGGAAAGCTACCTTTCACCGTCTATTCACCCACCACCCCCGTTCTCCATTCACACTCACACCCAAACTCCTACTTTTTTTTAACAAATAAGGAAAAATTTCAGGGAGAATGATGTGACCTGAAAAAACCCCTCTTCAGTGAGGAAACCCGCTTATGGAGGTTCGCCTCATGACGCAATCCGGAAGGGTCGAGTTCAAACATTTCACGTTTCAGAACCTGTAGATCACAAAAAATAATGGTCGTTCGAATCCGTGTTGGAGATAGTAATCTACCGGGAGGATAGCCAGGCCGGGCCGGTGTTTTCGGATTTGCGTGAATTTCTTCGCGTACCAATGAGTGAAAGAGACATAGTGATGACAAAAAAAGAAAACTTATCGAGATCTCAGCACAGTTCTTAAAGTCAAGAAGGGGAATAAAAATGATAAAATAGAAAGAAAACAAAAACTCGTACAAAATTTTTAATCCATAAGAAAAATTGACTAAAAATATCCTATTTAAATTTAATCAACCAATAACAAGTATATATGTATATATATATATATATATATATATATATATATATATATATATATATATATATATATATATATATATATGTTCGCCCTCTAACGGGCTTACACCAATGTTTTGGTGTATTGTTTACATCATTCCAATACCAAATTTCAGAATTCTGAACATGACTTTTGTCCACCTAGTAAGCACAATCGAAACACTGTGCGCCGGTGGGGATCAAACCCACCATCTCCCGCTTATGAATCTAAAGCGCTAGCCACTAGACCACGGGAGACCCCTATTTTCCTTAATATTTCGAAAACGGTTAGAAATCTTGGTATACCATTCGAAAGCTTAATAAACTTTATAAATAAAGGTCCTGAAACAATTTTTGATTGGGCGACGTCATTCGGAGAAATAAGTGGTTGAAACCATAAAAAACTCATGTAAAGAAGTACTACAAAATGACCGTACAGAGTGAGGTACAGAGTGAGGACTAGCCGGTGGGTGGTAGAGAGAGAGATAGGGGATGAACAGTAAAGAGAGAAATATGTGATGAGTGTAGGAGTGAGAAGAAAGTTAAGGATAGCTGAAGTGACTGGTGAGGCGGAGGTCGCGCCCCTCGCGGGATGACAATTAACTATGATTGTTGATTGTCTCGTCGACCTGGTTCGATTCCTCCTATCCTTCTTACCAGGACAGAACTCCTACTTTCTTTATGACTATTGCTTATACCTCATAAATATATGTTTATATCAAGTATCATTTTATATGATTTTGAGATAGGGGTTCAAGTCCCGCCTGCAGCAGGTTGATTCTCCTCATTTCAGGACTCGTTGAAGGAATTCCTTGGTGTACCAATGATCTTTACGAGAAGTGGCAACCTACAGATAGCCCGGTGCTAATGGCTTCAATGTCAAAGCACAGTATAAAAAAAAAAAAAAAAAAAAAAAAAAAAAAAAAAAAAAAAAAAAAAAAAATACGCTCTTAATTGATAAAAGAGATTCCTTAGCAGTCTAAACAATTTTCTTACTTATGCTCATATCACGTAGAATTCAGTTGAACTATACGTAAATTTATGTGACATTACAGAACACATTTAAGTCAAATTTCCTCCTGCTCTATAAGAGAGCATGTATTGCAGGATATTTTTGTCAGACAAATACCAACTTCCAGTTTTACTCAGACCACAGAATGGTACAAGCAGACATTGCAATTCCAAGAAGACAATATATCCTGCACAACCAAGAAAAAGCGGTAGAAGTAGATCCTGACAAATTATACGTAAGATGTTTGTGCCAAATTTCATCAAAATCAGACCATTATTGAGGCCAGGAAAGAGCGAACAGACAAATATATATATATATATATATATATATATATATATATATATATACAGATTTGAACCACCGTTATTTTCGTTCTATAGGGGTTCTGAAACGTAAAACTTTCTTGTCGGCACTTCCGGATTGTTTCATGAGGTCAACCTTTTAAGCGGGGTTCTTCCCTATGAACGGAGGGAGGAACCGCGCAAAAAATCCAATTTTCGAACGCCCACGACATGAGGACGGTGATTTCGGAAATCGAAAGGTTCACAGGAGGGATAAGCGACATAGCATATTTTCTGAAAGCGGGTAAGCGGATTAATAAGACCATCTCTAAAAAAGAAGAGTTAGGGTGGTTAGGCACTGAGGATGTGCCTGCCCTTCGAGTGGCGTTAGTGAACCGCATCAGCCGGCGCGTCCTCAACATCATACAGAGCGATGAGGATACATCCTGGGATACGTTGAAAAGCAGGCTGAAGAAGGGATATGGCGGAGGAAGGTGGGCGCCAGAGGAAGACATCCTCCGCATGTTTCGGGAAACAAAGAATCCCAGCCAATCTACAGGGAGCTATGCCGCTAAACTCCTTGAGTGGTACAGAAATGTTAACGTCAAATTAAGAAAACAATTGATAAGTGCCGAAAGTGAAATGTCTTTCTTGGAGTAGGTGTTAAAAGTGCAACTCAGATAGGAAACAGGCAAGAGCATACCAGCCGGTAAGTCGTTTACTGGAGCTGATGGATGAAGATTAAAATAACGCCGAGGAGGAAGTCGATGAGAGGGAGGGAGGATGGATGCTCGCTAAACTACATCGACCCAGACGAGCTGGAACGAGACCACGTGAAGGAAGAGGAGGAATCATCGTACCCCTAACCCAGGCTGGAGGATATCCTCGACCGATTACAAGGAGCGAAAGTTTTCAGCACTCTGGACCTGAAAGCGGGGTACCATCAGATTCGACTACACTCGAAGGACGCAGAGAAGACTGCCTCATCGTTTGAAAGGGGGCACTACCACTTTACACGGATGCCTTTCGGCCTGAAGAATGCGCCTACCTTCTTCCAAAGGTTAAAGGACGAATTCCTCCGAGGACTGGGTGAAGATTTCGTCCAAGTCTATATGGATGACCTCCTAGTTTTCAGCAAATCCACCGAGGAGCACCACCATCATTTGCGGCAAGTCATTAACAGACTCAGGGAATTCGGGCTTAAACTGTCATCAAAAAAGACACGCATGGGCGAATCATCAATGAAATTTTTAGGACATCTCATCTCAGAAGATGGAGTGCGCCCCGCGAAAGCGGAAGCTATTCAACGGATTACAGTACCCAAGGATGTGCAAGGCGGCAGGAGAACCTTCGGTCTGCTCAATTATTATAGACGATTTATCCCAGCCATAGCTCATAAAATCGCCCAGCTGAACGTCCTCCTCCGCAAAGGACAGCCGTTTCGACTCACGGAAGCTATGAGGACAAACATTCAGGAGTGCATTTAGCAATTACGTGCGGCGCCTCTTCTTGCATTCCCTGACTTCCATCAGCCGTTCACCATTACTACCGATGCCAGCGAATGCGCTCTGGGAGCTGTCCTAACGCAACCTGGACCGAATGGCGACCGGCCGGTCGCGCTTAGCAGTAGGAGGCTAACACACACGGACGCCAGGTACAGCGCCCTTAAACGGAAGCTCCTAGCAATAGGAGCTCCCGGGGGGCCGTGGTGGATCACTTTAGTCTCGACGTGTTTGGCCGACGATTTACAGTTAAGTGTGACCACAAACCGTTGCAGTGGATGGCGTCACTGAAGGAGTCTTCCGCAAGAGTTGCTCGATGGAAACACCAATTAGCGCAGTATTCTTTAAGTGGTCCCTGGAGTATGGACGAGAATGTGGCGGATTGGCTCTCTCGCGAGATTCCAGTCAACGTTCTTTCAGCAGACGAGAATAGTCCAGAACCTTCGTTGCGCCGTTTCTTCCAAGAATGGCCTCCGGGTGAAGCAGAGGCAGAAGACCAGCAGAGCGAGAATCTGCACCTGAACGGCCATCGGTAATGCCGGAGGTCGACAATATCGTAGTCCGACACAGGAGACATATCGTTTGGAAGACGGTCTCGTCGGAAACTCCTCAGATATTTTTTGGACGGCAACGGCGGGATATAAAAGAGTGCACAGTAAGAGCCGAAGCCACGGTTAACGATGACACCATCATTCGCCGCTTGAACGACGCGTCTACGGCTCGTAAAGTTCGAGCAATTTTCGATTTTGCCCAATTTTTATCGTGTAATGTTTTAATCACGCGTTTTTCACGTTCAGACAACACTTTTCCTCTAGTTATTACTTAATTAGTTTTAATTAGACCCGCTGATTGAATTAATGAATGTAATGACCACTAAAACTGTTCCTAGAGCAAGATTTAGATAAGAAATCAGTGGGTGGCCTAAACTTTTGTCGCGCCTAAATATTCACATTTCAGCTAATCCTTAGGAATTAAGGATCAGGACTCATTACAGACATGCTCTTCCAAAAGTCAATAACAGTAGAACAGTGTGTATTTGATTTGACTTAAATATAATATTAAATAATAATATGCAATTTAAAGACAGCCAGTTAAAAACTGAAGTCAAAGGACACAAAAAAAAGTCCAACTCGCAGGAACTGCGTCATCTTAGCGCGGTTCCGTTCATATCCCTAGTGTCATTTGAAAAGCTTAGAAAAGAAATAAACTTATTTTTTTTTATATATCTCGTGAAAATTGTCGAAATCCTCTCGAACATCTCGAACAAAAGTGATATTAAGGCGTCAGGGACACCGACAGTAGTTAACTTATACGCAGAAGCGGAAATTACACAATCCGGCTCTCTTTCTAAAGCAAAGCTCTATAAATCAATACAAAATATGCCTAATAAAGCCTTTCTAGTTGATACAAAAGGATCAAGAAGAAGTACAAGAAAGATTGAATAGAATACCTTGCCTAATATAGCCTATATAGAATAATATGCCGAATAAAGCCTATCCCCAAAAAAACATAAATGTGAAATAGAGGCCAAGTTCCTGCCCCCACAAAGAAACACTCCCTTTCTCAAAAATATCCCCTCCTGAAACCCCCCAAAAACGCCTTACCATTCTACACTCCAAAAAAGTAGTATGAGTCGGTGTATTAATTCAACCAAACATATTTGCCAATACAAGAGATGATACAAGAAAGAAATGTCCAAGTTCATTACTTGGAAGACCTCATAGTTACTTACTAAGAACAGTAAGACACTTCAACTGACCTTTAAAAACAACAATAAAAATACTTATATCCAGTTACTAAAATATCACTTTCCTCAACCAGGTATATTCTTAAACTTGGCAATGTTTAGTTTTTCTCTAAAGATAATTTCGGCACAAAAAAAACATTGCCAAGTTTAAGAATATACCTGGTTGAGGAAAGTGATATTTTAGTAACTGGATATAAGTATTTTTATTGTTGTTTTTAAAGGTCAGTTGAAGTGTCTTTACTGTTCTTAGTAAGTAACTATGAGGTCTTCCAAGTAATGAACTTGGACATTTCTTTCTTGTATCATCTCTTGTATTGGCAAATATGTTTGGTTGAATTAATACACCGACTCATACTACTTTTTTGGAGTGTAGAATGGTAAGGCGTTTTTGGGGGGTTTCAGGAGGGGATATTTTTGAGAAAGGGAGTGTTTCTTTGTGGGGGCAGGAACTTGGCCTCTATTTCACATTTTTTGGGGATCTCATTACTTTTTTCTAAGTATTAAATAGAATTTAGTTGCCGCATACCTACTGGCTTTTGTACTTCATATAAAACCAGGGCCTTTGGATTCTGCATAAGGTTCTCCTTACTGCTTGATATTTGATTCCAATAATCAACCTACATACATCTAATCACTAGACTAGAAAAGGTAGAAGCTCTTCCAGATGACATTACTCTAGAGGACAAATTGATTGCTCTCGTAACTAGACTATTGCACTGTAAAACACAGGAACCTTATCCCGAGGATAAAGATCACAATAGGGAAAGTGCAGAAGGCCTTCAAGAAAAATATAAGAACAACGACGATACATTTTGGGTTTGTGATCCTAAACTTTGTAATTTAGATGGCTCGACTTTGAAAAATTTAGTATCTGCTTTGAAGTATATTCGCAGTGAACCCCTACGACTTTATTTACTACATTTAAGAAAGAAGTCACAACTGTTTTTGTTAAGATGCGTCGAAATGTTTTTTAAAACATCAAATATAGGTTCTCCTTACCAAGACGATTCATTTGATAGCCCACATGATGGGTTTCAGAAGGAATGATGGCATTTCGATGGAACAAAAAGTAGAAAACGTCATAGGTAATATGACACTCCCGTATCAAGACCTACCTGCGTGCCAAGTTTGGTCAAAATAGGCCAAAGGTGTGAATTTGTATAAGGAACAAACATACATACAGACAGCCGAAAGACCTTTTTTACCTAGCCTAGTGCATTCTCCGGACCAAGGCCTACCTGTGTGCCAAGTTTGGTCAAAATCGGTCAAGTGGTGTGAATTTGTGTAAGGAACAAACATGCAGACAGACAGCTGATAGACGATTTTGACTAGCCTATGACACTACCCGGATAAAGACCGACATGTGTGTCAAATTTTGTCAAAATCGGTCAAACGGTGTGTATTTGTATAAGGAACAAACAGACAGACAGACAGATGATAGACAATTTAACCTAGCCTATGATTCTCCCCGTATCAAGACCCATCTGTGTCCCAAGTTTGGTCAAAATCGATCAAACGGTACGGATTTGTAAGAGGAACAAACATACAGATTGACAGCTGGTATATGATTTTTACGGAGCCTATATACGTCTAATTGTTTCTAAAAACATCAAATATAGGTTCTTCATACCGAGAAAATTCATTTGATACCCCACATAATGGGTTTCGGACGGAATGATGGGTTTCCGAAGGAAGTGCAAAACTGGCACGCCCCCGCCCCGGATGCGGAGTCAAACACAACTTTTCTCGATTTTTTCCTTTAATAACGTCTTCATATCTATCTTCATGCAAAATTTCAAGTCTCTAGCATCATGGGAAGTGCCTAATAATTTTGATGAGTCAGTGAGTGAGTGAGTCCTATAAATCCCGATTTTCGATCGCTTATATCTCAGAAACTATTCGATGTAGAATTATGAAAATTTCTAGTTTTACTCACATCTAGTAGTATAATACCTGTGTAAAATTTCATAACTTTATCTTTGCCTGGTTGAAAGTTATGAGAGGGTAAAAATCGGCTCTAAGACCGCCTGTAATATACACACAGTATGCTTAGGCCGGAACTTGGCCTGGCGCACTACCGTGCGCCTAGATCTAGTAGATACAGAAGGACAAATAACAAGTCTTGACGAATAACAAGTCAAGATATAGAATAATATACCTAATTAAGTCTAAGGAGTAGATACAAATGGACCAAAAACAAGTCTTGAGGAATCTTGTTTTTTTCTAATTAAATACTTTTTATCAATATTCAGTATATAACCTGTGTTGAAAACTATTGATTGCTAATTGGTGAATCGGGTTACAACTAAGTAGTCTTTATAAATATTTAGTATATAACATATGTTTGGAACTGTGTTATTTCAGAATCTAGTATAGTTTAAGAAATTTTTGTGAATGATATCATTAAGTTGCTCTCTGTATCGTAGCTAGACTTTGTATTTGTGTCGGCAGATACCTGGGGTATATTTACAACTCTTGAGGATTAACTCCAAGCAGGTAAATTTCCTGCGGACCTTCTGTTTCTACGGGCACTGAACCGACTCTCTATTCGCTCATAGTATCTAACCGTTGTGAAGTTTATTTTTTGGATTTAGGACTTAATATACATATGTAGACTAAATCATAGCAAGAAGTCTACCTCCGTCGGCGGTTCTTAACTAAGTAGACTCGCTAATGTTACCCAATCTAAGATACATCGTAATTAAAATCTACAGCAAAAACACGACATTTCATCAGAATCCCCTGCTTAATAAAACATACATAGAATAATATGCCAAATAAAGCCTATCTAGTGGATAAAAATAGAGGAAAAACTCCGTTCGCGGTGGTAGACAATCTTACAAGGCATTTCGCTCAGAAATCTCCGAAATATTCTTACTAATTTTACGTATCCTTTTTTATAACCAAATAGATTTATATTCTATAATCAATCAGAAAAAACTACTAGCAATAAAAAACTATAGGTAACAGATGAAAATAGGGAATACCAAGAACAATTCTAAAGAACGAAATCAACACCAGTACTGTAATCTAGATATTCATAAGGCATCTTCGAATTCTAACAAACAAAATATTGCTTCTAATTATAAGTATCCTGTTTACTCACAAATACATTCGACTGCTATAAGAAATTACAAAAATAACGAGCAGTGAAAAAAAAACTGCGGGAAACACACAAATAGATCCCTTTAAATAAACGAAACTAACTAACTAAGTTTTAAGCACTTATTTCTCCTAATGTGACGACCCCATCAAACATTTCTTCAAAACATTTTGTGTAGAGAATTTAGTACGCTTTCGAACTGTTACATTTCACTTGCCACGATTTCCTAACCCTTTTCGAGATATTAAGGAAAATATACGAAGGGGCCTAATAGATATTCATACGGAATCTGAGAATCCCAAGATTCCGCAAAAATAAAATATTCTAATTATACGTATCCTGTTTTATTGGCAAATACATTTGACTACTATAAGCAATTGCAAACAATAGGGAATATGCCAAAGAACTCGGATTAGGAGCCTCGACAGTTTCAAGACATTTGAAGGAAATCGGCAAATCCAAAACTGACATTTCATACGGTACAGCCTGATATATTTCTAGCAATGAATTGTTTTTCTTATTTTAATTAATCTGTTTTATTGTCAAATACATTATCCACCTGTAAGCATTGAAAAAATAGGAATAAAAACAGACAAAAAGAACCGTTTGAATAAACGAAATCAATTACTTCAAAGTTTAAACACTTATTTCTCCGATTGACATCGCTTATTCAAAACTTTCTTCAGAACCTTTTTTGTAGACCTTTTAGTAAACTTTCGAATGGTAACCTTTCGCTTCCCAAGATTTTCAACCGTTTTCGAGATAATAATGAAAGTATACGAAGCTCCCAACATTTTCATTATTTCTAGCAACAGAAAATTGGTCTCATTTTTCCTATCCTGTTTTACACACAAATACATTTTCCCAACATAAGAAATTACAAAAATAAAAAACAAGGGAAAGAGACAAAAATTACAAAAAGAACGACAAAACCCCGTTCATAAGAACAAAACAGACGTATTTGAAGTATTAAGCACATATTTCTCCGATTGACATAACCTAATCAAAAATAGTTTTCGAATCTTTTTTGTAGAGAATTTAGTAAGCTTTCAAATAGTTTCTATCCACTTACCACGATTTCCCAACCGTGTTCGAGATATTAATGAAAGTATACGAAGTTCCCAAAACTTTTTATGTCTGTTCATTTTTTTTTATTTTTTTTTATTTATTTATTTGGAATTTACAACAATGTATAAGATACATCTAGTAAATTATTGCTAGATTAAATTGACATGAATGTTCATGAGGTGGGAAGCTGCACAGTAGAAGTACCCACTAGACAAATTTTTTTTTTTTTTTACAGATACACTTTTTAGAGTTGTTCTCTTGCGTTTCAGTCGCCGAATGGAGTTGTGAGGAATATGCTGGGAGGAGAGAGAGTTTATTAAGGAGTTAGGATGGCCGTGTAGGTTCGAATGGAATTTACGGTAGAGGGATTTGGCTAAAGGTTGGATAAAAGGGATATTAAGGTCATTATGGAGGGTCAAATTGGAGACATAAAACGGAGCATCGGTTATTTTCCGGA
Organism: Gonocerus acuteangulatus; assembly: GCA_946811695.1. Taxonomy (NCBI): domain Eukaryota; kingdom Metazoa; phylum Arthropoda; class Insecta; order Hemiptera; family Coreidae; genus Gonocerus; species Gonocerus acuteangulatus. Next base: position 105,581,275 of record OX328132.1, read on the forward strand.
GAATTTTAGACTGTAGGGATTGGATTTTGTAGGAGTTGGAAGGCTTTGTGGAACCCCAGAGTTGAATTCCGTAGGTACATATTGGTCTGAGAATGGTCATGTAAATGAGGCGTTTGTTCGTTAGTGAGAGATTAGATCGTTTGTCAAGTAGGTGTAGTAATATTCTGTATCGTCGTCGTCGGCTGAGTTCTTGTCGCTTCTGGGTAATATGTGGCTTCCATGTTAGTCATTTGTCAAGTATTAGTCCTAGATAGCGAATTTGGGATTTTTGCGGAATAAGAGAACTATGGAGGAACACTGGAAGGCAGGATGATCGCCTGAGGGTAAAGGATGTCTGTTCATAAAATAGTTTATCCTAACCCTTCCTTAACTCCAAACGTAAAAAAACTTTCAACATATTAGTTTTAATGAAAGTAGAACATGCAGATAATGTTTCAACTGAATCCCCTGATTCTAAGTACCCAAACCAAAAACGGTATTCAAGAACTATTTTTCCAATTTTCTCGAAAACGGTTAAAGCTATCGCCTTAGCCCAAGAAGCCTATAAAAAGAGTACTTACAAGCTTATGAACTCAAAAACGTAAGCGTTACGATTTTTTGCGTGAATTTCGCCCCAAACGCCATCTTCCTGTGGGCGGATTTTGCTGGTTAACGAAGATGACCTTTCAAATTGGATGACAGATTTTTGTACCTAATTTCAGCAAAATCGGACCATTAGGAAGGCCAGAAATCCGCGAACAGACAAATATATATATATATATATATATATATATATATATATATATATATGTATATATATATGTATATATATATATATGTATATATATATATATATATATATATATATATATATATATATATGTATATATATATACAAATTTTAACCACCGTTATTTTCGGTCTCTAGGGGTTCTGAAACGCGAAATTTTCTAGTCGACACTTGCGGATTGTTTCATGAGATCAACCTTATAAGCGGGGTTCCTCTCTATGGGGGAGGGAGGAACCGCGCTAAAAACGTAAAACCCCGTTTCTTCATTCTTTGACCATAAATAGTACATTGCTTTTTTTATACCTATTATATATGTAAGATTATTTTGATACCTAGTTTACCTGCTTTTGGCTGCTTCTTACAGTGATTTTGTAGTTTTAGATTTCATAACCAATGCACAACTGTTCGACATCTGGCGCAGTAATTTTTTTTTTTTTTACTACTGCTACCGTCATTAGCACCCTGGCGCAGTAATGAACCAAATATCAGACACAATGCTTTATTTGAATGAATCGTGCAAGAATATAATTCGTCTGAATGTTCGGATAATGTTCGGAAGTTAAGGAGAATATAAGAAACTTTTTACGATTGTTTTGCCTGGAAATTCAACAAAAGTGGGATCACTGTTACACGTTTTCAGGAAAATTCGAAGATTAGTTGAGTAAAAACATTAAACTTCCCAAAGACGTTTTTGAAATATGTAGACGAGATAATAATCAATGAAGTCCTTCAAGTGGAAAAGCGGAAGTAATTTTCGTGGAAGCATGATACTCTACAAAGAAAATACTTTTTTTTTTATTGAATATTTACAATCTGGATACATATGATATATAATACAATAAGTAAATACATAATAGCTCTGATATTTCAGCAATTGAGCAAATATCAGAAGATGCAATGGAGGACCGATACAAAAACATAAGGTATCTCAGAGAACACAACACGAGGAAAACTTCTCGTACTCATACAAATATGGATTTAATGAAAATGCTTCTTCCTTCATCAGATCCATATTTGTCAACTTTAAGAAAGGTTTGCTCCAAAACCGAAAAAAAAGGTTTTATCATACTTAATTTAAATTAAAAATGATAGTGTTTATTTACTATCTAGTGATTCTAAGGAGGAATAAGTTTTTTTTTTTTTTATTTCTAAAAGTTCTTTATATATTTCTTATAAGTTCGTAAGTATCATATTTAAGTTTCCAAATATATTTTTCGGAAGTTTATACCATCATAATCTTTTTCTTTTATGTCAAAACTTCTTTTTTTTACCCAATGTTTGTGTTTTTTAATAACAGAAAAAAATAATAACCCTTGTCTAGACAAAAATACGATTTTTGAGTTTTTACCCCATATACTCGTGACATTGTGCGTACCATCGAAAATTACTTTAGAACCTTTTTTGTAGAGAATTTAGTAAGCATACGAATGTTCACTCTTCACTTACCACGATTCCCCAACTGTTTTGGTTTTAATTGAGGACACCAGCCAGATTATGGTTTTTGTTCATTTTTGATTACCGTTAAGGGTTCAACCGGCTCGCGTTAAGGACTCAGTTTCTGGTTGAATAATTTTAGCAGTAGTTTTTTTTTTTTTTACGGCGCTTCGACAACTAGGCCATTAGCGCCGACATCCTGGGTGTAGCAAGGAATTTTCCCAACGAGCCGTGGGATGAGAAAATTCCTGCCGCCGTTGGGGATCGAACTGAATATCGTGCTATGTCTTTCACAAATCGTGTTTTCTGCTAAGATAAAAACCCGCGTGTTTCAGTTGAACACATTAAACATATTGGTGGTGATAAACCAGACCCTGATAGCACCAAATCCAATCCTGTATTTGCTTCTGTTCTAAAATTGTCCTTTACTAAATCATCGGGCATACATATCTCTTCCCTACAGGTAACAATACGAATTTCATTTATCCGTCAAAACTCGTGAGCAGGCAATACCGCAATAACTTTAAGGCTTGCGGGTTTCTCTGTTATAAATAACAACTCCTACATGTCCTACTACATGTAATTTATTTATTAAGAGTTTCGCAGCTTTTAGCGATTTACTCTATAACAATAAATGATGATATTACAAAATTACATTTACACATTGTGTATATAGAAACAATATTATTATGTAATATATTACATTATTATGTGTATATTATTACATTACAGTATGTCTATATCTCTCTCTCTCTCTCTCTCTCTCTCTATATATATATATATATATATATATATATATATATATATATATATATATATATATATTCCACTTTTTCTTGTTTGTTTTTCTGGCAGGGGGTCGATAAAGCAGTACACTCTTTGTTCACTACTACGCCTGACTCACAACATGACGAGAGGACTTCTTGATAAGGAAAGCCCCTGAAGAGGTGCGAAAAGGCACGAAACATGTCGGGCGAAACATAACAAATAAAGCAGTTAATGTGAACAAAGAGTGTACTGCTTTATCGACCCCCTGCCAGAAAAACAAACAAGAAAAAGTGGAAAATATATATCGGGTCATCTTTCACAAGAATTAATATATATATATATATATATATATATATATATATATATATATATATATACACATACACACACCCATACATAAATATATCCATATATATATATATATATATATATATATATATATATCAGAAAAAAAATCAGTCCCGTAACAGGCAATAAGGGCCCAGAGGGGCAGATACTGTAGAGGTATCTGATTCTTGACCATACGGCACACTAGGGAGATAGTGTGGTCAATACTATGCTCCGGCCGCCTGATTTTTCCCTTGCTGCTTCGACTGCTATAGTCTTTAGCACCAAGGTACCCATTGATAAATTAATTAAAGGCTGGGTTGGCCTAGGGACGATCTGGAACCCCAAATCCAACCCTCGAACGGCGGCACTAGAAGAAAAAATCTTTAGTGCGCGCTCGGGTTTTGAACCTGGTCCTCCAGTTCATTAGTCGAGTGCTCTACCACTGAGCTAACCTCGCCCCTATATATATATATATATATATATATATATATATATATATAAACGTACATACACATACACGGCTCAAACTAATTTTGCGGCCAAACTGTTGGTCTGAGAAAAAAATGTCAGAGGTAAAAGTTGTAGGGCTTGACTTAAGCTTTCTAAATATGTCGACCATTTAACATATTTACTGCGCATGTGCGCTCGGCGCAGGATGAAATTTTGGGGTTTGCAGATGACCCCTATTTTTATGCTCATCTTTTGCTGTAATCCGCACTTCGATATCTTTAAAATCAAATAATGAGTTTCGTGCGATTCAAATTTAAATTAAAAATATTTTTTGTAGGCACTTGCAGAGGTCGGTTATGAATGTGTGATACATGACTTTGAGGTATTTTTTCCTCAACTTTCTAAAAACAATATGACCGATTCTCTAAAAGAAATATTTTTCCTAATAACTTTAATCAAATTGAAAATAAGGCATTTTTTAAAAGTATTTAGTCTGATTTTTCGTTGTAGACGAACAATTTAAGTGATAACCCTATTTCATTGATAGATTACATAATAAATTGTAAAGAAAGCTCTTATCTTGCAGTTTCAAAGCATTCATTTTACTGTATTTTTATTCCTTCAAAGATGCCAGCTTCAACATCCAGACACCTTTGAAGTCTGGAACATATGCTGTCAACTGCTCTCAATGCTTGTTCCTCCAATATGGCTGTGCAGACTTCACCAATCCTTCCTCGCATTTGGTCTTGTGTCCTAGGCGGATTAGAGTAGGCCATATTTTTAAGTGTACCCACAGGAAGAAGTCCAGCGGAGTGAGCTCAGGTGATCTAGGTGGCCAAGAAATAGGGTCATCCCTGCCAATCAAACGGTTTCCGAATTGGAGATTTCAGCATTCCTAGCTTCTCGGGAATAATGGGCTGGACAACCATCATACTGGAACCACATGACATACGTCTTGTCTCTAGTGGTAAGTTTTCTATGAGCTCTGGAAATCGATCCAAGATGACTGTCCTGTAAGCATTCCCTGATATGGGAACTTCTAAAAAATATGGGCCAATAATTTTACTGCCCAGAATCCCGCACCTGATTTTACCAACCACCGATACTGATGGTCCCGCTACTTCCTCATGAACATTCCTCATGAATCGTTTTGCCGTAATATTCCGCACCTGCAGTACTCACTTCCATATCCCTATTTGAAAGGTCTTGATGCAATGACATGTGATAAGGGTGGTAGTTACTGCGCTGAACAGTTCCTCTTGAAATCCGTGTTTCTCTTGCAATCTCCGGAACACTCATGTGGGGATTTCTCCAAGCTGATGTCCTGGTCTCTTCTTCGATGTCTTCTGGTGATAGAGAAATGTCCTCGTCGAGCGTTTGACATCAGGTGCAAAATCGTTTTGTAACACGGATGAACTCGGTTTGGGTAATACTGCGCGTAAAGTCGAGCAGCCATCCGAACTTTACGTCTTCACTCCCTAAAAACAATAATCACATCCACAGTCTCACTAATTGTGAACTTCATGGTTGAAAGCAAATATTAAACTAACAATGAACAAAAGCTAAATAATGAACCATCGCCCAATAAGGAATATCAGATCCAAGGGATTAGATACATAACATGAATGATCAGACTCGATAGCTTTAGCTTAGTTAACCCCTAAAGAAGAATTAGACTAAATACTTAAAAAATATGCCTTATTTTAAATTTTATTAAAGTTATTAGGAAAAATAATTCTTGTAGAGGATCGGCAATATTTTTTTCAGAAAGTTGAGGAAAAAATATCTCAAAGTCATGTATCACACATTCATAACCGACCTCTGTAAGTGCTTCCAAAAAATCGTTTTAATTTAAAACAATAAAATTTGAATCGCACGAAACTCATTTGATTTTAAAGATATCGAAGTGTGGTTTGCGGTAAAGGTTTTGTTTTTTAATTCCCTTCAAAATGATGTGCATAATAATAGGGGTCATCTGCAAACCCCAACACTCAAGGAGCCGAATAGCCCGCGTTTAGCTGACTTTTTGTTATTTCATTCAACTGCTAGGGTGTTAAACCCTCAAACTATGCTTCAACGAGAAACCCTTTCTGTTATGTGTTCGAAGATTTCAAACCTGCTTACCTTTTGTAATGAATATCTTCACATCTTTGTATGCCTAAATCCACAACCCGAAATGTTCGGGTTGTGGGCGTACGCATAACCCTTTATTATGTTGATAAGCCCAAAAATAATTATGTGATTATTCATCTGGTGATATATTAGCTGGCACTCCTAATAAAGTAGCTCTTATGTCGAGTAACATGTCCGACATGAAGTAAGTTCGGTGCTCCTGGTCACAGCTTATATTTTTATAAGAAATCACAAGGGGGGTATAGAGCGGTGGGGTCACCGATCTGGACCATTTTTTTCTGGTGATTCTACATCGAAACATAGTCGTCACGTATCCGAGCGTTCCGTCCAATGCGCCTTATGAGCCGAGAAATAAAATAATAATAGCTTGAAAGTGCTTTATTTTTTATATCGAGTTTAGGAAATGATATCGACATGATTCTTTCTCCTATTCTTTTGTTTTATAGAGTAGATTAAATGAAAAAATAATCGTTAAACAATAATTTATATATCGTCAAATAAATTCAAAAATATGCTTACGTTTTCAAGTAAACTAGTACTATACATTTTTTTACACCAAGAATAATAGCGGATTTAAAATCAGTACCCCAAGAAACCCTAATGTGGTGAATATCATTGAAAACAAAAAATAATGATTTTTCCCAGTCTGGAAGAGACTAAAAATTTGTAAACGAAAAAGTAACGTGACGTTTATATTTCAAACAATATCTCCAATCTCCGGATTGCTGAATCTTTAAGAAAATTTTAAGGGTCCCCCCTTGGCGAAATTTAAAATACATTTTTTTTGTATTTTTGTAATATTCCCAAAATTTGAATTTAGGGGTTTTTCAATGTGCTAAAAACGAATCTGACATCAAAAATTGTTTTACATACTCGACTCTATAGAAGTCATTATTCTGCCAAAATATTCCATATATTCCTACATTTAAAACGTTATCGATTATTAAAAAAAATTGATTTGAAAACGGATGTCAGATTCGTTTTTAGCACATTGAAACCCCCCTAAATTCAAATTTTGGGAATATTACAAAAAAAAAAGAAATGTATTTTAAATTTCGCCAAGGGAGGACCCTTAAAATTTTGTTAAAGATTCACTAATCCAGCCATATTTCAAATAATATTTACCCGATTCAAACCAAACTTGGAGGGTCGATAAAGGCCCTAATGTGACACATTTCCTTTCAATTGGGGTGTTCTACATGTTCTGGGATTGTGGTTATATGCAAAAACGTTTACTTTATTTTTATTTTGAGAACCATTTTTTGCAAGTACCATTTGAGATAATACAATAGTCATTTATATGGTTAGAAAAAGGAGTTTTTCTTCTTTTGAAAGATTTCAATGACGTAAAAATCGGATTTTCAGATAGATTATTTGTTTATTAGATATTGAATTTCAAAACGTCGCGTTAATATTTCGCTTAGAAATGTTCAGTCTCTTCTGCACTGGAAAAAAGTTTCTTTTTTTTTCAATGATATTCGCCACATTAGGGTTTCTTGGGGTGCTCAGTATAAATCTGCTATTATTTTTGGTGTGAAAAATGTATAATACTAGTTTACTTGAAAACGTAAGCATATTTTTTAATTTATTTGACGATATATAAATTATTGTTTAACGATTACATTTTTCCTTTAATCTACTCTATAAAACAAATGAATTGATTAAAGAATCATGTCGATATCATTTTCTAAACTTGATATAAAAAATAAAGCACTTTCAACCTATTTTATTTTATTTCTCGGCTCCTAAGGCGCATTGGACGGAACGCTCGGATACGTGTCGACTATTTTTCGATGTAGAATCACCAGAAAAAAATGGTCCAGATCGGTGACCCCACCGCTTTTTTTTTTTTTTTTTTTTTTTTTTTTTTTTTTTTTTTTTTTTTTTTTTTTTTTTTTTTTTTTTTACGGCGCATCTGCACCTAGGTCATTAGCGCCGACATCCAGGGTGTAGCGAGGAATTTTACCAGCGAGCCGTGGGATGATAAAATTCCTGCCGGAGGTTGGGAATCGAACCCACCATCTCCCGCTTATGAATCCAAGGCGCTAGCCATTAGACCACGGGAGATCCCAGCTTTTTAGTGAATGAATGTTTTCAAAGGCTTGGTTTACCACAAGTTAAGAGGGAGATACCGTGCTATGTAATAGGTGGTAAATTGATTAGTTCAAATCAGCGAATAGCCAAGATGACAATTTTCTTGACTAAGAATTTGTCATTTTCTAGTGATTTACATGGTCTAGTTGTTCCTGAAGAAATTTCCCTCAATTTAATTTTGTGACACCTCGTTTAATAAGGAAACCTTTTAAGTCGTTGGATTTAAGTGATGATATATTTGATAAATCTTGTGAGGTACATTTTCTCACAGGGACATATTTGTATTCTCAAATTTTGATTACAGTTGAGATAATTCGAAAAAAACGGGTTAGTTACTTATCCTACTACCCTTGGATATATTGTGATAGGACCAGGGAGTCAACTTCCCAAGGTCTCTTGTTGACTCAATGTAACTTTGTTGAATGTCAAACAACACTTTAGAGAAATGTTGCTCGATTGAAGAAGTTTATGTGAATCTAAACATCCTGATACTTTATAAGCAACAGTTCTGGGACTTGTAGGATCAGGATAATTCTGAAAAAGTCCGACTCGCAGGAACTGCGACAGCTTAGTGCCGTTCTGTTCTTATCCCTAGTGTCATTGGGAAAGTTTGAAATAGAAAATGTTATAATTTTGGTTAGACCTTTCAAGAAATATTTGTATGGCCCCAAAACGTCTCGTTTGACAAGGGCAGCTACCTCATTACCTGACATGCAAAATGACTCCCTGGCCTTGTCAAGGTTCGCTCTAGGATAATACTTCAACTATTTCACATTTTCTTGTCTTCTTTTATAATAATAATATATGTGAGTTACACAACTACATAAACCCATTCAAAAGAACAAAACAAACGTATTTAAAAGTTTTAACCACTTATTTCTCCAATTGACAACCCCTAATCAAAACTTCCATCAGAAACTTTTTTGTAGAGAATTTAGTAAGCTTTGGAAAGGTTACCCTCCACTTACCACCACTTCCCAACCGTTTTCGAGGTACTAAGGAAAATATACGATGTTCCCAAAACTTTTCATGTCTATTAATAAAATATTTTATTCTGATCCTTCCTTAACTCCAAACGTAACCAAAATTTAAAAATCGTTGTTTATATGAATTTCAAAGAAGCAGAAAATATTTTAACTGAATCACATGATTCTAAGTACCCAAACCAAAAACATTATGCAACAACTATTTTTCCACTTTTCTCGAAAAAACTTCATGCTATCGCCTAAAAATGGTTTCATTCGTTTTCCTAGGTCAAGAAGCCTATAAAAGTCCGTCACGCAGGAGCTGCATAACTAAGCACTTTCCTCAGAATTTGGGTAGTGTAGACTGCTTTCCAGAACAATTTGCTTAAAATATCCTACATAAATAAAATAAAAACATGAATAGTTCTCTTATAAATTTGTAATGAGTAACTGATCAATTATTAATTTGCTTCCAGAGTTATGTTTACACATGGTACCTATTACACTACGTAATAAATACAAAAAAAATCATATTATCGTATTTTGATCTAACGCAGGAACAGGATACAGTCACTCTAGTGGTAGACAGCGCTCCTTGCGGAGGCTTTGTGAGCCTACGTCTGGCGGGCTTTTCTATTGAAATATATTACAAATTAAACCCCCGCTTTCCGATTGACCGATTCAGCTCATTTTTACAACACTTCTTTCTCATGAGTTACCCACGACGTATACCGCGTTTCGTTACAATACAGCAGAAATTACGACCGGTATGAGTATAATAGGAATTTGGGTCCGGAGTAAACCCCCCCTTCTAATGAACCGATTCAGTTTATTTTTACAACACATATTTACCTGTAGATTACCACTACGAATACCGAGTTTCGTCGAAATATACCAAAAATCACGGCTGGTAGTGGCGAATTGGTATTGTGGGTCCGGAGTAAACCCCCCCTCCTAATGAACCGATTTAGTTTATTTTTACAACACATATTTACCTGTAGATTACCTCTACGAATACCGAGTTTCGTCGAAATATACCAAAAATCACGGCTGGTAGTGGCGAATTGGTATTGTGGGTCCGGAGTAAACCCCCCCTTCTAATGAACCGATTTAGTTCATTTTTATATCTCAATTTTCTCTCTATATTAACACAACGAATACCAAGTTTCGTTGAAATATAACAAATATTACGGCAGACATAGTCAAATTAGTGTTATGGGTTCGGGGTAAACCCCCCCCTTCTGGTGGACCGACTTTGGTGGTTAACGAACTCGTTCAATCGTTTGCTAATTGAATGCTATATACCAAGTTTCGTGACGAAAAAACAAAAACTCTGGCCGCTATCGTTTTAACAGACACATATATATATATATATATATATATATATATATATATATATATATATATATATATATATATATATAGATATAGATATATATATATATATATATATATAGATATAGATATATATATATATATATATATATATATATATATATATATATAGATATATATAAATTTTAACGGGGGTCATTTTCGGTGTCTACTAGGTAGGATCGATAAAGATTTGAAGAAATTTTTCAAAAATTCCGTCATGAGTCCAACCTCAATAGCTACTTTCCTTCGGAGGAAAGTGCTAAAAGATTACCTGCAAGCATATGATGTAAGCATAACGATTTTTTTCGTGCGAATTTTGCTCCAAAAACCATGTTCCGCTGGACGGATTCCGCTGGTTAACGAACGAGGGAGGGAGGAACCGCGCTAAAATACCATACCCCAAATCTAACATAAGTACTCTTGGTGAATCTTTTAAAATAGCTGAATCGCATGTGCTTAGCCTTGAAAGGAGGTTAGACAGGTCCTCAGAGATTTTGAGTAACCTATCAAGAATGTTTACAGAATAGTTAGATTCCGTTCATATGAGAGGGTGTAACTGAGGGTCTGGGCACTTATTACATTCCACACCACCAGGACGTGAAGGCAGGTTCCACTACCAAAGGAGAATGGTGTTTAATGCGAGTATTCCAACATCAAATGTTGTAGACTTTCATTCTTGTTTAAATTCTGGTGAACGTTTGCAGCAGAATATATATGACATAGTCGACTTAGATTTTATTCTGTAGTGATGATGGGGATATTGAGAAAATGTACCAGATGGTGAAAATCATTTCTGAGCAAAGACAATATCAGCACATTTTTTCGTGGGTTGAACTAACTGATAATATTCAGGAATATGAGCTGTGTACTGATACATATGGAGTAGTCTGTCCCCTTTGTTGCTTTGAGGACAATCATTCAGCTCAAATGCAATGAGCAAGCTTCATTTCCCTGTGCAACCTCAGTGATACCTCGTGATTTATATGTGAATGATTCTTTGGGTGGTTCTAAGTCTGTTAAAGAAGCTAGCCAATTTAGTCCAGTCACCTAAGACATCAAGGTCGCAAAAAAACGCGTAACGCTGATTTTTTGGGGTGTTGTTCGGGACCACCCCAGTAGTGTGTAACCAATTTGTCAGCTTCGAAAGACTTGTGCTAACTGAGCAACAGTCGAATTTGCTTGATTATCTCAAAAAAGGGCTGGAAAATCGTAACATATAGGTAGAAAGTAAATATTATATTTTTATTTTGCTTCTGCATCTAGGCCGTTAGCAACCGAAAATCCATAGATTGCCCCCCTTCCCAAACACCCATGGTGCAGCAGGGAATTCCTGGAACTGAGCCTGAAATGAAAAAAAACAAAAAAAAATCATCCTGCTGCAAGCACACCTTATCTCCTCATTCTCTGCAATAAAGATTCGGAAGTAATTTTTGATGGGTCGACGTCAATCAGAGAAATAAGTGCATAAAACCCCGAAAGTGTTAGTTTTGTTCTTTTGAACTGGGTTTTGTCTCAATTTTTAAATGGTTGCATTTAACTTTAAAATGAGTATTTAAGTGAAACACGGTAAGAAAATATATTGGTAAGAGCGAACGTTGAGAATGAGGATGGTGTAATGTCCGCTTAGAATACAGTCAGTTTCCTTTTTGGCGCCTGGGATCTTCTTTCTTCTTGAGATTTCATTGTATATTTTTCACAAAAGACCAAACCCTATCCATAATTGCCTCTATTCCGTTACTAATGACACTAGGGATATCAACGGAAACGCGCTAAGATGACGCATTTCCTGCAAGTCGGACTTTTAATTCTTGTCAAGGAAACATTCAGAAGTAAAAAAAAGTCCAACTCGCAGGAACTGCATCATCTTAGCACGGTTCCGTTCTTATCTCTAGACTCATTTAAAATGATTAAAATAGAAGCTGTTATTATTTTGGGTCCACATTTCTAGAAAGCCGTCGAGGTGATAAGTAAAGATGGAATGGTTGGGATTCGGCTAAAGAAACCTCAATACGATTTTTGTAAAAAAATCTATATTTAGTACGTTTTGGCTACTCATTGGTAGCCTTCGTCAGCAATGAAAGTGCCGGGAGGCAGAGGAGGACCAAAGTTGACAGTTCCATCTTTACTTTCAAGAAAGGTCTTATTTACGATCTTACCTGGATGGGTCCCCGCCCTAGGAAGGTCCCCGCTAGGCATTTGAAAAGCTATATCTTGGAAATCCATATCTCTAAGATTAAATTGTTTTTCTTATTTTTCTTAACCTGATTTATTATCAAATACATTATCCAACTATAAGCAGTTAAAAAATAACAAGGAATAAAAACAGACAAAAAGAACAGTTCGAATAAGCGAAATCAATTACTTTAAAGTTTTAAGCACTTATTTCTCCGATTGACATCGTCAAATCAAAACTTTCATCAGAACCTTTTTTGTAGAGCATTTAGTAAGCTTTCTAATTGTATTCTTCCGTTTACCAAGATTCTCAACCTTTTTCGAGATATTAAGGAAAGTATACAAAGTTACCAAAACTTTTTATGTCTGTTAATAAAATATTTTATTCTAACCCTTCCTTAACTCCATACGTAACACAAATTTCAACATATTAGTTTTAATGAAAGTAGAACATGCAGAAAATGTTTCAACTGAATCCCATGATTCTAAGTACCCAAACCAAAAACGGTATTCAAAAACTATTTTTCCAATTTTCTCGAAAATGGTTAAAGCTATCGCCTTGAAAATGGTTTCATTCGTTTTCCTAGCCCAAGAAGCCTATAAAACGAGTGCTTACAAGCTTATGAACTCAAAAACGTAAGCGCTACGATTTTTTTTTGCGCGAATTTCGCCCCAAACGCCATCTTCCAGTGGACGAAAGGAACTTGACCTTTCAAATTGGACGACGGATTTTTGTACCAAATTTCATCAAAATCGGACCTTTCGTCTTCTACCTAGAGAGCGAACAGACAAATATATATATATATATATATATATATATATATATATATATATATATATATATATATACATACAAATTTGAACCACCATCATTTTCGGTCTCTAGGGGTTCTGAAACGCAAAATTTTCTAGTCGGCACTTCTGGATTGCGTCATGAGATCAACCTTATAAGCGGGGTTCCTCCCTATGGGGGAGGGAGGAACCGCGCTAAAAGGGGCAAACATCGCAACAAAAAAAAACGCGTAACGCTGATTTTTGGGGAGTTTTTCGGGGCCACCCCAGTAGTGTGTACCCAATTTGTCAGCTTTGAAAGACCTGTGCTAACTGCGCAACAGTCGAAAAACCTCAAATGCACCTTTTTGGACATTTTTTTGTTTTTTGCTTATAGGTCCTAAGCCGTGCATCCGACAACAATTTGTACTCTTTGCTTTTTAAAAGTAGATAAAATTTAAAAACTTGTGGTGCTAAAACAAACTTTTTAGGTAGAATAACTTCCGAGATACAGCTGTTCAAAGTTTGGCTACTTTTCCCAAAAAGTTCAAAATTTAACTATCAGGTGTGTTTGGAGTGATATGTAGGCCGGAATAATCATCTTACAAAATACTTCTGAGAATGAAAGTTATAGTAAATTTTATTATCTTCAATTGAAGCGCAGTTTAAAGTCTATAGGCCCAGTGGGTACCAAGTTAACTTTAAAAACAAACAACGTCCTTCGTGGGACTGACTGAGCCTGGCAGTAGCACGAACCATTACAGCCCTTTTTTAAACATTTTGTCCTAAGTTTTATAACTTTTTGAGTGCACTGGGGGGTTGAGGAAGGGGCAGATGGGGGGGATGTTAGGTAGTAGTGGTGAAATGGGGGGGGTCATAAACCCCACCATAACTAGTCGCGTTGGGTCCCCTGTAAACCATATTTTAAATTGATTGTTTTAGGTAATGCAATTTTAAAAAATAATTATAAACACTAATAGTTATTGAAATACTTGTCGTTTAATAAAATAATACAATACTTATTAAAATTTCTTTAAAAAGGACAGTACAGTACAGGACAGTAGGAATTGAAGTTGAAGATGTGAAAATGAGAACCTTTACAATATTAAAATTTATGTAGTTTTTATATCCTAAAGAAAAATCAGAAAAACTTAAGGCTTATATTAATTGCAAGTAATGCAGGCTACAGGCCCAGTGGGTGACTAGTTATGTTTAAAAACCTAACAACGTCCTTCTTTGGACTGGCTGAGCCTGGCGAATAGTATGTGGTAGTAGTAAACTTGGGGGGGGGGGGGGTCAAAAGTATCGAACAGTGGTATCTTTAACAGGCCACTCAATAATAATGCGGTTCCACTATCAATGTAATTACTGCACTATTTTAAACTTATTATTTTCAACTCTTTGTATCTTTAACATTTAATTACTTGCCTTGGGTCATATTGACCCGAATGTATTTGTTTATTCGATCTTTGCCATTTAATTATTTTTAATTGTCTGTCACTTCCATTGTTATCTCCTAGCATTTTGACGACAATGCAGTTTGTCTTAGATATGAATAAATCCGTGGGCGAAAAAAATGAATCAGCTATGATTCCTTTTTAGAATTCTACAAAAGGAGAAATAGCCACCAATAACCATATGTCTGCGAAATATAATGTTGGGCGACGCCCCAAGAGATGGGCTTAGGCTACATTTTTTTTTTTTTAATCATTCTCAGCACTAGAAACGCATGTGTTGTTCACAAAAGCATTACTGGGTTCTGGAAAGGAGATGGGAAGAAAAGCTTTTTAAAAGGCTTAGATCATTAATTAGTCAAGAATTATGGTATCTCTTGGTCGCAAATACTTTTTCTACCTAGGCGTCTCAAACAATAGATTAAGAGTAAAGATAAAGCAAGTAAAGATAAAGCAGGAGAATGAAGCAGAAAGAAAACGAAGAGTTATACTTGTAGACCTTTCGCTAAAGACAATAAATATTCTTCATTTTGTGACACATGTAAATTTTGATAAGTATTGTATTATTGTATTAAACGACAAGTATTTCAATAACTATTAGTGTTTATAATTATTTTTTAAAATTGCATTACCTATAACAATCAATTTAAAATATGGGTTACAGGGGACCCGACGCGACTAGTTATGGTGAGGTTTTTGACCCCCCCCCCATTTCACCACTACTACCTAACACCCCCCATCTGCCCCTTCCTCAACCCCCCCCCAGTCCACTCAAAAAGTTTGAAACGGGCTGTAATGGTTCGTGCTACTGCCAGGCTCAGTCAGTCCCAAGAAGGACGTTGTTTGTTTTTAAAGATAACTAGGTAGCAACTAGCAACTTGACAAAGCATGTTTCTCTTGGTAATGCTACACTAAACATGAACAAGTTGGTTTAACAGAAAATAATCACTAAATGTAAAACACTTCACCACAATGAATAAATAGTTAAATGAAATTGTCCACACAGATTCATTAAAACAAACTATGCTAATTCCACTTTTATCATTGTTCCCATCAATGTTACTTTCTGAATTATAGTAAGTTGAATTAACAGAGAAAACATGCTATTTTATGAGATGCGAAGAAACCCACATCTTTATAAGTCGGAAACTATCAAGGGTGTGAGTTAGTGACTTCTTTACACTATCCATTAGTCTTAGGAGATAATCATAGTGCACTTAACTTATTTTGGTTATTTTCACACTTACCAGCATATTCTTTGTGACCATCGACCTAATATACTCCTAAACAACCAAATATAACAGCATAATCCTAAAGATTAACTAATTATTATTTTTTTTTTTATTTTTCATTTTTTTTTTTTTTTAAGAATAGGATAGAATAAAATTTATTTGTTAAAGATTTACAATCTTGTACAAATTACATACATATATAAATATAAATAACTTTTTCACCCACATGAGTCCAGTTTATCATAGCTCTACAATGATTTATAATAAAAACAACAACTAAATAATGATATTTCATTACGTTTCAAATGATTTATCTTTACGTTTTCAATAAAACCACAAGAAAAAGGAAAAACAACCTTGATGAATAGTAGAAGAAGAAAAGGAAAAAAAGAACTTGATTGGTGAATGGATCGTCATTGTTTAAGGGATCCAGTGAATTGCATGCTGACATTATGAAGCAGTAGATCTTGTTGAGTTTCTCTGTGTTATCTATTTGAAGTATCTCTTGTATTTTGTGTACATCACTTGGCGCAGAGAGAAATTATCGTAAATATTTGTGTCTGTTTTCTATTAGGTTTTCACAGTAGAGAAGGAAGTGGAACAGGCTGTTAGAGATTACTTGGTTACAAAAAGTGCAGGTTTCCCGGGCTTTTAAGTAGAAATTTATTAACTAATTATTATATAATATAATAATTCTATATAACTACTTTTCTTAAACCACTTGAGACTGATCGTGACAAAGGACCGGCAAGCCCAATAGACTGATGGCCATTTTGTAACAAGGCCATTTCTTCGCTTTGAGACTGGAAGCCACCGCTGTGACAGCTTTTTATTCTATCTAGCAGTAAGTTCCATAAGCCCTTGTCACTCTTGTATCTGCTAGAGTTAATAAAAATGCAGTTTGAGCCTAAGGGAAACCCCCATTCCCTCTGCTACCCAATCCCTTTGCACAGTTCGGGATCCTCTGAAGTGTCTTATTTGTGCTTTAACAGTTCAAGTGAACATAAGATCATGTTCTGTAGATATTACACCAATGCAAAAATATTTGACTTGATATTATTTTTTTTTTTTTGTAATTTCAAAAAATGCTAAAAAAATACAAACAAAATTTTTAAAAAAATTGTTAAGCCTGCCATTGACTGATCTGAAGCCCAGAATGAGAAAATTGTGAGAGAAAACATTTTATAGAAAGAAATAACAAAACCATATTAGGAGAAATGAGAACAGATGAGCAGTGGAGGCACATTTAATTTAGCTATTTTAATGCCGCCCTGTAGAACCAGGAGGGTGAAATGGGCTCTAATGAAGCCAATGTGAGCAGTGGCAAGCGGAGGGTCGGTTTATGCAGACTTTCGCATGAGGTACATATCTGTGTGACGTCATATGACATCATTAGCAGTTTAAATGTGAAAAACAGTCATAGGCTAAGCTAAAAACATCTTGGCATCCCATAGAGCAAGTCATGTCCTGAGAACATGGCTCCACTCAGAAGAATGGGACAGCTTCCCAAGATAGTCAACTGAAGAAAACATACCCATCTACCTGATAGCCCATCTACCTGATAAAGAAATTAAGGTAGCATAAGTACAGTAAAACATTCTTTAAACGTACATACACATTTATTAGAACAATTTTATCATGAACACATTTCTGTACATTCTCTGCAATATTTTATAAAAGAATATATACAAAAAATGACAGTAAAAAAAAATAATTTACGCATAAATACTTAATGTCATACAATATCTATTATGAACATTTTTACGTATACATGAATGAACAGATAAAAGATCTGTAGAATGACTAATATAAAGTATGAGCAGTAACAAAATAATAATCAAATAAAGAATAACAAATGAGATATACACTAACAAAAATACATTAAATGCACCTTTTACATTCATAAGTTCTTCAATTGCACTTCTCCACAATCTTATTCCTACATTTATAATATTGAATACAATAATTTATTTCTGGTCTTCAAGGGAAAATACTTTCCCTTTTCTTATCTTGATAAATAAAGTTCTTAACAAAAATATCAACTTTATGATTTAAAATGACTTGAGTACTCATCTGAAAACACATCCAGGAAAACAGAACACTTTCTGACACAAATTAAATTAATAACCTACTAGAATACATAAATGGAAATAAGTTATTCTGGAAAACTGAATTTTCTTCTTTGTTACATAAATAAACATCAATATGAAAGGACTAGGCTCAGTAACAACATTATGCCTGAGAAAAGTTCTGTTTTCAAAGAGTGAAGTATATCTGTAAAATGATATGAATTAAGTAATATTTTCAATACACACAATGCACTATGCATTTCTTATTTATATTTACATATAAATAAAATGTAACAATGAATTTTGCTACAGAATATACATTCTCAGTCTTTCTATATTATGACACATGGTTTTATAAATAACAAATATTAACTATGTAGAAGCACAAACACCAGCACGATTTGCCAATAACATTAACATGCGAGAAATTAATAATAAAAGCAATAAGTGACAAATTTTAATAAACCCCTTCAGATATTATTCCTAAAATTTATTATTTGTTGTCACATTAAAACCAAATTAAATAAGCTATCCTAATTTTCAGCAGAAATCTGCATTAAATGATCTTGCTATGTAATTCATTTAAATAGAAAAAATATTGATATTTTAATTAAATTTTAAGTAAGCAATTAGTGGTGTAGCCTTCTCATTTTAATCATTAAAATGACTTGTTCTATTGACGTATACCCTACCTATAAATGCATTTAGTTATCCTGGAACTAAAAGGAAATTTTTATAGCAAATATTTGTATGCAAGCCTACTATTCAAAAATTATGTATACAGAGCTCTAAAAAGAAATATGAGATAAAGATGAACTATCAAATATTAAATACTGGCATCAATTTATTTAAAAACATTTGATAAGAAGAAATATTAGGACCAAAATAGTAAACAAAACGAGATTAACATGATTCGCTCGTGCTTAGCATTGCTTTTGCCTCAATCACCAAGGGATCTTGATTATCAAAGTTCTTTTAATTTATCTTAAATGTATGTTACATTATGTTGTATAGCATTCAAATATTTTTTAATGTGCCATCAAATTATTACCTAGTTTATTTACACATCATTATGTCTATTAATGTTGTAATAATCTTTGTTCCAAATATTTCTAATCATTATGTAAGACTGTTAAGAAAAAATCTTTATCTTTATCTTTAACACATTCTATTGAAGTGACATTTGAACAAGAACTTCAAAAAGGAAATTAGAGAAAAATCCTCTTGTACATATAAAGCTTGTAGAGAAAAAAAACTGCTATTGATATGTTACTAGATACATTGATAAGTGGTATGAACCAATATATCTCAATATTTATGGTATAAAAGACTCTATTATCTTTATCTGGTGATAGGCAATGAAGAGTGAAGCCAAACAACAGAAAACAGCTGATACTGAATGTATATTCAACCATAAGAATTATAAACCACTAATTCCAAATGTTGAAGCCTGCATTCAAGAATCATTTGAATTTCAAACAATTTTGCAAGCCCAACTGGACAGATTTCAAGAGTCTTAATTAGAAAAAAAATATTAAATATCACAAAGATAATACTATATAATAATGAAATAATACATTCAAATACTATAAATTAAATTCATCTATACATGGTACATCGGGTGGTAGTTTGTGCCTCCAACTACTGCAAAATATGACTGAGCAGACACTGAACCTTTGGTATCTGATTACAAAAATGAGTTAAGTATTTCTACAAAGATATCAACTAATTCATAGACAAGAGAAAATAAAAACAAGCAACTGCATGAGGTAAAATACAATCTTGGAGAAACAGAAACGAGAACATAATACAATATTCCTACAAACATAGAGGAGAAATAGACAAATAAAAATAAAGCAGTTATAATACTTAATTCAAAAAGAACATGTAAAAAGAATTGTGTTTCATTTGAAAATTGTTAATGTTATTAATAAAATTATGAAAAAATAAATAGTATTTACATGTACAAAAATAACACATATTACATTAATATCTTTGTTAATCACAAATAATGCTATTTTATATACAGTCTTTTTCATAATTTTTCCCTTTTTTACTAAAAATAATAATGCATTAAAAAATGAGGAAGAAATACTTATCTTCATAAAATGACTAAATGCTTTTGTCTTTTAAAAATAATAATAAATAAATTTACAATAATTATGTACAGGTAATACAAGATGTTAGTTATTATCGTTAAATAATATAAATAAGTAAAGTTCTTGGAACAATCTATAGTTAACACAATAGAGATTTAAAGTTACTAAATTTCTTCATCTTTTAAGATCTTTACTCATAGTAAAAAAGTAATAATAAATAAATAGATACTTTGAATTAATTAAAATAAAATAAAAAATATTTAGCCACATTCCAATCATCAATATGAATGATGTAGTGGGCAAATAAAACAAACTCTTTCTTAATTAATTACATTTAACTTAAGAGAACTTAACCAAATAAATAAATAAATAAAATTATTTTAAAAATCAATATAATGCAAAATTAAATTACTTCTAAATACAATTTGAGGACATTTTAAAATGAAAATACTACCTCACTGTTAAGTATAGTTTATATTAAAGTGCTGGTTGGGAGACTAGTTTCTGCCTGAAAATAGCTTCTTCCTGCAAAAAATTGTTTATTAGCTAATAATTTTTTTAAATATGAAGCCTAATTTAATATAAAGAACAGCATATATAAGTACTGAATGTATAATCACAAATGGGTGCTTTCAGTTTGTAAGTAATTTAATGAGAGTGCTTTCGGGCCCGGTGTTGTGGCATGTTCGACAGAGAAATGTGTTCTATGGGGCCGGCGCATAGAGGGGCTAGTGACAGGGTAGGCTGGACATTCATTAAACCTTAGCGATCCTAACCGAAGCAGGGACCAGGATAAACAACTTGTGTAAACAGTCTTGTCAATTTATCCAGTGCCTGTCCAACTGGTCCTCCCCCAGCAGGGACCGGCAAGCATAGTTAGCGCTAGAGGTCCTATGCCGGTCCCTGCTCGGCATCAAATTCCTCCCCCTCTAGTCCTTTGCCTTAAGCTTCTAGGTGTATTTTTAATACGACATGCTATTCTCAAAAGAGGAAGGAATCATCTCGAAAAGAGATAGGCGCCTTACGATTCTAGAAGTGACGTCTAGTTGTTTGTGCGAGTCATCGCAACAATTTCGGCTGTTGTTTTGTCCTCAGCTTTCCGATTCTTCTACCATTTTATTGTACAGATATTAACATGTGCATTTTGAAATGGAGTACGAAGATATTTTAACGATTTTGTGAGAATTACAGGAAAAGTAATCCCATCTTTCATTGGGAAATGTTTTGAGAATTGTCATTCCCTCAAAAAGTATAGCCAACTTTCGACATATTTATCCGAATATTTGTATAAATTACTTTTTCGTGTCATTAAAAATGAAATTTTGAACGAAAATACGTATTTTTGGTTTTTTTAAGACAGCTAAAACAAAATGTGTGATTCCTTAGAATACTACGCAGACCACCCGGGCTTGAGGTAAACAAAAGGACATGGACTAATGGCCCGGGATGTTTATGCTGGTCCCTGCGCGGATTCATATGGACATTTTTTTTTTTTTTTTTTTACGGCGCATATACAACTCGGCCATTAGCGCCGGGCTATCTACAGGTTGCCACCCTTTTATAATGCCAACAGCACATGGTCGGTCACCCATTCAGGTACTGACCACGCCCGACGTTGCTTAACTTCGGTGATCTACGGGAACCGGTGTATTCAACGTGGCTATGGCCGATGGCGTTAAGGGTTAATATCTCTGTTTCTAGTGGTCCTAAAGCATAGCTTCTGGTGTCACTTTAAAGCAAATCCAAGACTCTATTCAACTACAAGATCAGCAATTTTTAAGTAATTTCAACAGTTGCGATAAAACGGGTAGGGTGACTTAAATGTGTACATAGATATTATGTATCTCTTTATTTTTTCAAAGTTCAAGTACACAAACGCAAAACTAAAACTATAAAAAAAATATATATAGGGTAAACGCACCAGTAGCTGACAGGTGCACCAGTAGCTGACAACATCTTCGAAAAATATAAATAATAAGGGTTCAAAGCCTTTCAGACCCCCACCTCACAAAGCCACGCCTTCTGTAGGTATTTCTTCGTTGTTAGGTTGCCTACCCTGCTTTATATTGGCGGGAATTGTAATATCAGCTAATCAAATTATCTGCATGTTCTCCGCCACTAGTTCAGCGCCTTTTAAGAAGAGCACACCCAGCTAAGACACCAAGTTACGGTTTGTGTTCTTATCTTTACTTATTCTGTTATATTCTCAAATTAGTGTGTTGTTTCTTCTAATGAGTGTTTATAGATTATGTTTCATCTGCCTATAAACCTTATTTCACTGTGAATTAGGAAATTCGATGGGTGTCAGGTATTGGACCCTAATATTGGGCATATCACCAATAGCTGACAGACCCTGTCAGCTACTGGTCCCTCACATAATTTTTTTCCATCCACTTTTTCCTTATTTAACCTTTCTATTTCGTTATCTATCCTATACCGTTTAATTCTATTTTGAACGTAGTATATATATTTCAGTAGCTGACAGGGGGTGTCAGGTACTGGAGCAAAACATGTCAGCTAGTGGAACAGCTTCTATGACCTTTTTTTTTTTATATTTTGCAGGCGGGTTCCCTAGAATTCTGGATGGCTCCCACTAAAAAGATTTTAAGATATGATCCTGAGGACATGAATAAAGCTCTCGACGACGTTCGTACAGGGATGTCTATAGCTGGGGCCGCTCATAAAAATAATGTTCCTAGAACAACACTTTTGAGTAAAGTGTCAGGAAAATATCCAATAGAGCGTAAAATGGGGCCTTCCCCTATCATGTCCCGCGATGAAGAAAATTTGCTTGTGACATGGATTGAACACATGGCAAAAATCGGATTTCCTGTTTCCTCGGGTCAGGTTATTGAAAGCGTACAGCACATATTAAAAGGACTAGGCAGAGAAAATCCCTTCATAGATGAACGCCCTGGTCGAAAGTGGTTTAATCTATTTCTTAAACGGAACCCACGCTTATCCTTTAGGACTCCTGAAAATCTTACTTCGTCGCGTGCTTCTGTAACTAAGGAAAGTGTTATACAATGGTTTTCCAAAGTTTATTCGCACCTAGAAGAAAAAGGTTTGACACACATCTTGGAAGATCCTAACCGAATTTTCAATTCCGATGAAAGCGCCTTCTTTTTAAATCCAAAAGGAAACAAAGTTTTGGCTAGGAAAGGAGAAAAAAATGTTTACCAACGGACGAATCCAAATGAAAAAGAATGTTTGACTGTCTTAATGACAGCAAGTGCTGCTGGTATTTTTACTCCACCTTCCATCATATTCAAGTATGAAAGAATACCCTCTGATATGTATAATGATGTTTCAAGACTTCCCAACGAGCTATCAAATATGACGAATAATTTGGGCAGCACAATGATTCGATGTAGCGAATATCTCACCGAGAACAGCTGGTTGTCCCATAAAAATCCTGTTTTGTCTGCTATTGGTAATGAAAGTAGCTTTGTCATAATTACATTAGGAAACATAAGAAGAGCTTATGAAGTTGTTGGTAAACAAGATGGAAAAATCTCTGCTTTTGCACTGAAACCATTGAATCGCTTCCGGGATGTGTTCATGAAAAGTGAAAATATGCCTAGACTTCTAAACGAAAATTTGATCAAAATAGAAGAACATTTGCCTCCTCCATTAGTGTTTGGCAAACAATTGAATATGAGATATCAGTTTCCTAAATCTGTTAATGTAACATTTTAATTTAAAGACTTGTATAAAATTGTATAAATATTATTATTTAAAATTGTGCATTTTGTTCTAATGTTAGATCTCAGTTGACGAAAACCGAAGTTACATAAGTACTAAGTTTATTTTACCTTTAGAAAAATCTTATTTACTTTAATTGTATATATGTATTTTACTCTCTAATATGATACCTAATTTTTATGAGTTACCTGTCTTTAATTTAAAGTGCAAAGCTAAAAGTAGAAAACTCAAGTTCCTACTATTGTGATACATGATAAATTTATAATTCCTGTTTTAAAATAAAGTAATACTAAAGTTTAAGCTATTTTTGTATGACTTTATTGTCCCTGTCAACTACTGGAGCAATCCCTGTCAGCTACTGGAGAATTGCCTGACAGCAACTGGAGCAAAGTAACTTTTCTCAAAATTGTCATTTATCCTATCATTGAGCGAAGGTTTTTCAAATTTGAAGGTGTAGTAAGCAAGGGGAATAGATTTTGGACAAGATAAAAGCGAAAAAAATACACCGACATCACCATTAGAATTTGTAAAGCTTAAAATGAAATGAAATTTCCTTAAGCATGTCAGCTACTGGTGAGTTTACCCTATATAGCCGTAAAAATTAAAAGAAATTAGTTTATTTAGTATAATAATGAGAATTTTAAGCTGGAAGAATATGTAATATTTCAAAAAATTTCAAATGTTTTTTTATTTTTATTATTTACAACAAGCATTTTCAAATTTGTGTGTTTCTTTAAACGAAATCCGTTTTTGTTTTTCTGACAAATGCTTGACTGATTTTGATATAGCAGGCATACTTGGAGTGGACAATGATGGAAGTTGTTGAGAATATAACACTGGAAAAATTAAGTCCCTGCTAGCCATTCGTGATTGTTCCTCAAAAATTGAAAATGTAGCACAATTTCCTTATTTCTCTAGAAAGCCATTTTTCGCACTGTATGTAATAGAAAAACCAAGTAAGTCAGTCAATTTTTCCAAAGCCGTGTCAAAATCAATATTGTTGGATCTAAAAAATCAAAATACATCTTTACTTGTGGCAATTTCCATTGTGTCAAAGTGCCAGTAAACATCGGACTGATTCTTAGTTTGATTTAAAAGAGGATAATCAAACAATAAACAGAAGCAACGACTAATAGGATTAATAAAATATCAACAAATGTGTGCAGGTATTACCACTTAAAATAAAATGTCTAACGAAAAGGCAAGTTTAGGCAAGATCTGACGACGTAGTAAATAAGACACTATACTCCTAAAATAGTGCCAAATACATTGAGTTAGTAGATAGTGGAGGCAGTGTTATCTATCTTCCAATGCTAAAAAGTCCGACTCGCAGGAACTGCGTCATCTTAGCGCGGTTCCACTTTTTTTTTTTTTTTTTTTTTTCTTTTTTTTTTTACGGCTCATCTACATCTAGGTCATTAGCGCCGACATCTAGGGTTTAGCGAGGAATTTTACCAGCGAGCCGTGGGATGATAAAATTCCTGCCGGAGGTTGGGAATCGAACCCACCATCTCCCGCTTGTGAATCCAAGGCGCTAGCCATTAGACCACGGGAGACCCCGGTTCTTGTTCATATCCCTATTCTCATTTGAAAAGCATAGAATAGAAACAGATAATATTTTCCTCGGCCTTTGTTCAAAGGGTTTTATGGCTATACCTGGGGTTAGGGTCGAGTCCGCAAGACCCTAGAAACCTCTTCTAGCGGTACTTCATTTCATACGTTTCAATGAATTGGAAAATATCAAAAATTTTCACATATTCCTGTGTTCTTTTACTATAGTAATAATTCTACAGATAAAATCAATTAAAAAATAAAAAAAAAAAACCAACAGCATAAAGGCAATTGAAAATATTCAAAAGACGTCATCGAATCTTTTTCTCTTGGCAAGCTATGTTTCTAACAATGAATTGTTTTTCTTATTTTGCCTAATCAGTTTTATTGTAAAATACATTATCCAAATATAAGCAATTAAAAAATAACAAGGAATAAAAACAGACAAAAAGAACAGTTCGAATAAGCAAAATCCATTACTTTAATGTTTTAAGCACTTATTTCTCCGATTGACATCGCCTAATCAAAACTTTCATCAGAACCTTTTTTGTAGAGCATTTAGTAAGCTTTCTAATGGTATTCTTTCGTTTGCCAAGATTCTCAACCTTTTTCGAGATATTAAGGAAAATATACAGAGTTACCAAAACTTTTTATGTCTGTTAATAAAATATTTTATTCTAACCCTTCCTTAACTCCAAACGTAACCAAAATTTCAACATATTAGTTTTAATGATAGTAAAACATGCAGAAAATGTTTCAACTGAATCCCATGGTTCTAAGTACCCAAACCAAAAACGGTATTCAAAAAGTATTTTTCCAATTTTCTCAAAAACGGTTAAAGCTATCGCCTTGAAAATGGTTTCATTCGTTTTACTAGCCAAAGAAGCCTATAAAACGAGTACTTACAAGCTTATGAACTCAAAAACGTAAGCGTTACGATTTTTTTTGCGCGAATTTCGCCCCAAACGCCATCTTCCAGTGGGCGGATTTTGCTGGTTAACGAACTTGACCTTTCAAATTGGACGACAGATTTTTGTACCAAATTTCATCAAAATCGGACCATCAGGGAAGCCAGAAATCCGCGAACAGACAAATATATATATATATATATATATATATATATATATATATATATAAATATATACATATATATATATATATATATACAAATTTTAACCACCGTTATTTTCGGTCTCTAGGGGTTCTGAAACGCGAAATTTTCTAGTCGGCACTTCCGGATTGTTTCATTGTATCAACCTTATAAGCGGGGTTCCTCCCTATGGGGGAGGGAGGAACCGCGCTAAAAAGTGTAGGTCTGAAATCGGCCATGTACAAGTAGTGACGCGCAAAGATTTGAATCTGAATATGATTGCAAACAAACAATGCATTTAAACAAAAAAAAATATATATATATTATTATACATAATAGGTGCCTGGCATGGCCGATTTTAGGCTTCAACTTTTTTCGTTTAGACTCCCTCTGCTGCCTTCTAACTCAATGGTCAAATAGTATTTTTCCGGGCAAATATCGGTGATTTGTGAATTCAATTAAATCGAATTATTTTCTGCTTGTTGTAAAAAAAAATTATGTGAATTTTTAAAAACCTTTTGTGCCAGTTTTTTATTTATTATAATGCCCTTAACATGTACTGGAAGCAACAATAATTTATAAAATGAAATAAGAGTACACAACCTATTTAATAAGTGCAGGTTTTTTGGACAGAGCAATTATAACCAGGCCTTATGTAAAAACCAATGCAATAATATGCCTAAAAACCAGTCTGCTCAATAGAAAAGGGTTTATTTGGTACAAACAATACAATAAATTCCCAAATTAAAAGGTTTATTTTTTCCTCCAATGTCCAACATTACTGAGGGATCGTCCCACTGTGAGGCGTCGTGGAGTGTCCGACAGCAGATAGCTTAGCTTTCTTTCAATCTCCACTACCCCGGGCCTTGTCGTATTTGGTTTGGGACATCATTGTAACTCTTAGCTTTCAGTTTGTCAAGTGGCCCCTTGGAATTGTTTTCTGAAAAATGTTGTTCACTGATATCCTTCAAAACGTCCATTAGAGGTGAGGATGCTTATTCTTCTTTGTTTTATTATTAATTTGTTGAATTGATTTGAATATCTAATGACATCAAACATTTTTATTTTATCTCTTAAAAATACCTGTGAAAGGATAGATTTTTTGTTCTTCATAAATATTGAATTACTTGGTATCATCAAAAATGAATACATAAAAATGCTTCATTTTATTTTTAGTTGGATTTCATTCAGCCGTTTAGGCAGTTTATTGGTATAATTATTTTGGACAAGTTTATAAAAGGTAAACTTTCCCTCATATATTTTTTCCTGAAACCCAAACTAAATCTGAGCCCTTCTCCTGCTTCAAAACCTGCTGCAGTTCACTATCCAATCCCTGGGCCAAGGAATGAGAAGAATAGACTATTGAGAAAATGGTGCAAAAATTGTCGGACAAAGGTCGTTAGGAAAAAAAACAAATTATTTATGCATTATCTGTGAGGATCAAAGTGGGTTTTGCTTCACTGAATGCTTCCCAAGATATCATGGATGTTTGCAGACAATTATGTATGTATAACATTTTTAGGTAAAATTTCCATAACTTAGAAAACAAATATATTAAATCGTTTTAGCCATTTATATTGCCTTGCTTTTAATTCCTTTTTTATATATATATAAACTCATATATTTACTCATAATTTGCACGCAAAGATCATTTGTTGGGGAAAATGGTAATGACTTAGTGATTTACATATATGAAGAACTAATCCGGCGCTAATAACTTAGAACAAATAACCTTATAATAATTAGCAGTGTAAATTATTTATATTTACATTAAAATATTTATTTTATCAAATAGTTTCATTACATAATTAGTATTAATAATTTCATTAAATTAAATAAACGTATAAAATCAAATTTAACAATTTGAAAAATAATAATTATGTTATTTCCGGCTAGCTTAGCAGGTCTGGTATCGTACGATACCAAACCAGCACCCACAATCCTTCAGCCTGCTGTCGTGCCTTATTCGACACAACTAAATTGTAATTAATCCACTAAAAATTTCAAAAGTTTCTTCATTTATATATTTTTTAATGTGTTTGCCAAAATAACTATACAAAAGCAAGACTTGGGCCCGATGCAAATTTTGTTCGAAGCCATCGGTCCTGAAAGTGTTAACAATAAAGGAGTTGAATTTATTCTTTCTTTTTATTATCAATATAGCTTGCTTTCATTATTACAAACATTAATAATAGAGGTTTAATTAGAATTAAATTTTAAATATACTAGTGTACCTTTTATAAGTGATTTTAAAAAATCAATCAGGAGTAATTAGAAGAGATGAGCTGTGGAGGCTCAGCTAATTTAATGCTGGAGGGTGAAATTGGCTCTGCTCAACAGGCATCTAACATCATGCAGGTTGCCCTTTCATAAGGGTTAATAATAAATTGTAGTAAAAATGAATCATTTAACAGTTTCATTCTTTTTTGTTTCCATTAGAAGAAAAAACTGTCAACATTTTTAATCTGCTCCATAGAATTTTTTTGGCTGTTGTCCAAGTGCCCATTTGGGTGCGATGGTTTCCGAACCAGGCAAGGTTCCATTTTGCTCTTACGACATTTTTCAAATGACTCTTTACGTCTTCTTTTGTAGCTTCATTGATTATGGTTGCTTCTGTTCCTGTCCGTGCGTAATTAGCTTGTTGGTCAGCTTGTTCGTTTAGTGTAATCCCGCAATGTGACGGCACCTACATAAATGATATTTCCTTCAGACTGCACTGAAAGCATAATTCTTGAAGAAAAAAGTTGTTTTATAGGTTTGTAATTCTTTTGTAAACTTAATATAAGTAAATAAGTTTTTTCAATGCACTATTGTAAACATTTATATCAGTTTTTAAAATAAGGCCCATGACCTATGTCAGTATGCAGTTGGAATTACAGATAAAAGCACCCAAAGATAGAGTTTGAGATTATCAAAAAAAAAAAAAAAAAAAAAAATTAGTCCCATAACAGGCCACAGGGGCCCAGAGGGGCAGACACTGTAGAAGTATCTTATTATTCACCATATGGCACACTAGGGAGATAGTGTGGTCTGTATTTTGCTCTGGGAGCCTGATTTTTTCCTTTGGCAGTCTGAGAGATACACTGGAAGATAAAATCTTTCCAAGCTGAGTTTTGAACTCTGGTCCTTCAGAACATGCATAGAGTTCTCTAACACTGATGCAAACATGTCCCCTTAAAAACTAATATTTTATCCAATTACAATCTTGTATTATTTAACTTTTGACCATTAAAGCTTTATTTTATTTTATTTTATTTTTTCATGTTTAACGGCGTATCAACAATTGGGCTATTAACGCCGGGCTATCTACAGGTTGCCACCCTTTCATAATACCAACAGCACGAGGTCGGTCACCCATTCAGGTACTGACCACGCCCGACGTTGCTTAACTTCGGTGATCTACGGGAACCGGTGCATTCAACATGCCTATGGCCGTTGGCATTAAAGCTTTATTAAACAAAAGATTTTTAATATTTAAAAAAGAATGAAATATTAAACTGTATCACAGATCAAAGACAACAACAATTATGTTGGGAAGAAATAAAATGAATTTTAAAACACAATTAGTACCAATTTCTAAGCCCACTGCCAAAACAATGCAATGAATTTGTAGTAACTATTTTATCAAAAACTACTTTTTCAATGATGTCCTTTTCACAATTAAAAATGGGGGAAAAGTATTGCAGTTTAAAATAATGACCTTTTAGAAAATAAAGAACTATATTTAAAATGTTTACCTACAATTGAGAGCAAGTAGAAACAATTTTAACTAATTGAGCTTTCCTCCTGACTCAATCTTAGCCAGCATTTTTTGATAAATTGAGTGGCACATCTGGAAAAGTAATATATAGAGTAAAAAATAAATTTCATACATAAATTTATGAAATATTTAAGCATTTATTTAAGAAAATAAAAATACCAAAAAA
Organism: Gonocerus acuteangulatus; assembly: GCA_946811695.1. Taxonomy (NCBI): domain Eukaryota; kingdom Metazoa; phylum Arthropoda; class Insecta; order Hemiptera; family Coreidae; genus Gonocerus; species Gonocerus acuteangulatus. The sequence goes on from OX328132.1 coordinate 105,611,664, forward strand.
ATGTTATATATAAATAATGTTTATGACTCTATATAATAAAAATAGAAGAATTAAAAACAACATTATGATGCTTCAACCGCTAGGGCCTTTATGGTGCAGATGACCCTATAAGTCAAAGCCCCTTAAAAAGAAAAATTAATATTTAACTGGAAATTAGCAAAATAATGGAAATTAGCATAAAAAATATAGTAGTAAATAAATGCTCTAAGCCCAGGATTTAAACTGAGTGTGAAGGTTTGGGGATGTATGAATAACGTGCAAAAGGTTTGACAGACAATGTTTTCCAATTTATTTAAGGAATCTATTAAATTTATTTGTTTCTGTTATGTAACCTGAAACATGATAGAAACAAAGAAAACTTGGGAAAATTTAGTTTAACTTAAGAAAGAGAAGTGATATTTTAACACATGATATTTAAATTATATAACTAGTTAGAACCCTATGAAAACAAACTTCAACAAAGTGTAACAGAACAGCAAAGAAGGATTTAAAACATAGTTTTTATTTGAAAGAAATAAACCTCATAAAAATTTGTTTCTTGTAGGTTCAAAATTCATTCAATACCGACATTGTTAAAATATAGAAGCAATATGCACATAAATCAATAGAGGGGCACTCAGTGGATAAGGGCTCTAGGCAATAGAGTTTTTTAGAACCACAATTTTGAATTTGGCATTGGGCAGATTGATCCCATACAAACAATGGGCTCCCTTAAAGAGGCCCCTACTTCACGAAGAATGTGGAAACATTAGCAACTAGCTGAAAGCTCAGTGCTGATGGCCTGGGCAGCCAATGCACTATAATAAAAACCAATGTAGAAAGAAAGACCCCCCCCCCCCTTTACCCTATTAAACAATCATCAAAACAAAATATTCAATTAAAAATGCCTCACCTGCTGTTGTGTCCTGAGAAGAAAGACGCTGGGAATGAGGCCAAACAGGAGAATATGCCTGCATGGGATATAATGGAAGTTGTGGAGAAGGACTAGATGGTGGATAATGCAAAGGCCAAAGGGATGGAGGACTTGGGTGAAGTTGTGACCTATATGACTGGGTTACTTGAGGAAAAAATGACGTAGTAGAAGGTGGGTAAACTACTTGAATTTGATGATTTGGATAATTGGAATTGGGAATGGCAGACCGTATATTGTCTGGAGAAGGAGATCTTAGAAGATTTCGTAAAACCGATTCATCATCTTTTGCCAATATAGAAGAAATAGAGTGACTGCTAACACTTCGGGCTGATGTTTTAGCTCTTTGCCTCTTACTAGCTTCCTCTAATGTAACTCGTTCTAATTCTCGTAAAATTCTTTTTCTTGGTGATACGATTCCTTGTTCCAACTTGCAAGAATTAACAGCACGCTCCCATAATAATTTTATTATTGATGACAAACTTTCTTTCTTAATTTCCTTTGTCTTAAATTTACCCTGTAATTATTGAAAAAAAAAATATTGGCATGATAATATAATATTTAAGGTTAAAAAATAATAAATTTTGGTAACTAAAATCAAAATTTGTCTTGTGATTATCATTTTTAGCTGCCTACCGTTCTTTTCAGAAAAACAAAAATGTTATAAGACCCAAAAAGTTAGTAATTTAACTCACTGTCTTGGATCCTAATGGGACATCCAAATCAAATGGTCTCCTTCCTTTTGTTCTGACAACTTGAGAGTTATACCGTGACTGACAATGTGAGCGAACATAACAAAATTCTAATTCTCGGCTTAAATTTGCTCTAGGATTTACTTGTTTCCAACAATGATCTCGCTGCCATGGGGATGACTGTATAGAGGAACTGTCATCAGAAACTACAAAAAAAAAAAAAAAAAAAAAAAAAAAAAATTATATTTAAATATAAATTATTTATTTATTTTTTAATTTCAATGTTCCATCTTTAATGACACAGATTTTTAGGGTGAGTTATCTACTGGTTACCACTCTTTTCTATTCATCATAGAAGTGATGCCTTTTTTTTCTTTTTTTAGCGCGGTTCCTCCCTCCCCCATAGGGAGGAACCCCGCTTATAAGGTTGATCTCATGACGCAATCCGGAAGTGCCGACTAGAAAATTTTGCGTTTCAGAACCCCTAGAGACCGAAAATGATAGTGGTTAAAATTTGTGTATATATATATATATATATATATATATTTGTCTGTTCGCTCTGTAGCTCCCAGACGAATGGTCCGATTTTGATGAAATTTGGTACAAAAATATTTCGTCTAATTTGAAAGGTCAAGTTCGTTAACCAGCAAAATCCGCCCACTGGAAGATGGCGTTTGGGGCGAGATTCGCGCAAAAAAAATTGTAACGCTTACGTTTTTGAGTTCCTAATCTTGTAAAAACTCGTTTTATATGCTTATTGGGCTAGGAAAACGAATGAAACCATTTTCAAGGAGATAGCTTTAACCATTTTCGAGAAAATTGGAAAAATAGTTTTTGAATACCGTTTTTGGTTTGGGTACTTAGAATCATGGGATTCAGTTGAAAAATTTTTTGCATGTTTGAATTTCATTAAAACTAATATGTTAAACTTTTGGTTACGTTTGGAGTTAAGGAAGGGTTAGAATAAAATATTTCATGAACAGTCACACGGTTGGGAAATCGTGGTAAGTGGATAGAAACTATTTGAAAGCTTACTAAATTCTCTACAAAAAAGATTCTAAAACTATTTTTGATTAGGTTAGGTCAATCGGAGAAATAAGTGCTTAAAACTTCAAATATGTCTGTTTTGTTCTTATGAACGGGTTTTTGTCGTTCTTTTTGTAAATTTTTGTCTCTTCCCCTTAGTTTTTTATTGCTTTTTATTTTTGTAATTCTTATATTAGGTAAATGTATTTGTGTTTAAAACAGGATAGTTAAAATGAGAACCAATTTTCTGTTGTTAGAAATAGATGAGTAAGAAAAATACGAGTACCTTTGCCTAAATTCCTAGCAACCTGAAAATTTGCATGAAAGATAGGGACAACATTATAAGGGAATTGGGAAAAGCCCTTATCGATCCCATGAGTGCAAAGAATTTTTTCGAGGTCAAAGTTCGCTAAAAAAGGTTTTTAGGAATTTTCAACAAAACGTTTTGTTTTATGGTAAAAATAGTTCAGACAAAAATTGTAGATTGTGCAATTATGTACAAAATTTGTCATCACACTTTTTTTCATTAGATTAACCATTTCTGAGAAAAGGCGATTCCAGAATTATCTTTAGTTTTATTCAACATAATATGCCAGACTCAGCTAGAAGTTTGACGAGGAAACAATGGTTTGGCTACCTGCTCCTCTTTCGAAGGTCCTGACAATAAGTACCGTTACAGCCCCAGCCATAAGCCTCACGAAAATGACCTGCTTGACATTTGATAATATTAAACTCGAGAAGTAGTTCCTCTTTTTGTGTCTCTGTTTACTTCAGTTATTAATTTTTATTTATGTTGTACACCTTATTTTTAAATTTGGTGCTGTTATTTTGATTGCATTTTTTTTTTTCAATAAAACAAAGCTAGTAAATGAGAAGGATGTTCACGCTTATATAGAAAATAATTTTGGAGGGGACTGGGAGAATTTCGGGGGGGAGGGCCTGAAAGGATTTTGGGGGGTATGGGATAAAAAAATCTAGAACATGGAATAGTTAGACAATTAAAACGCTATTACGCCCAAAAGAAATTATTTTTTTCTGAACTAAGTGATCTTATTATTATTTTTAAGGTTTTTACGATACATTTTTACCGATTGCGGGGGGGGGGGCAGCCCTTTCAGCCCCCCCTTATATACGCCCTCGCACGTTTTTGTTTTATTTTATTGATGTATAGAGCTTTACTTTAGAATGAGAGCTAGATTGGGTAATTTCCGCTTCTGTGTAAGTTACTACTGCCGGTTTCCCTGACGCCTTAATATCACTTTTATTCGAGATGTTCGAGAGGATGTTGACAATTTTCACGATATATATATATATATATATATATATATATATATATATATATATATATATATAAAAGTTTATTTCTATTCTAAGATTTTCAAATGACATTAGGGTTAAGAACGGAACCGCGCTAAGATGATGCAGTTCCTGCGAGTCGGACTTTTTATTAAATAAGTATTCAAAACAGAAAGGTTAATTTTTATTTCAATCATTCTACTTCAGACCTGTTTGCTTTAATAATAAGCAAAGGAACAATTGCTTCAACTCAACAAGTTGAAACTTTAAGAACATATTCAAGCATTTATGTTTTTAATCACAGTCAACAGAAGATTTTAATCATTTATGTCAGGCAGAAGATCACTAAATTAAATAATTAACAACTTCAATTCCTTTATTAAAATCAGATCTAGGTATTTGTCACCTTTTTATGTGCATCTTCAGGAGCCTGAAAACTCACTTAACTACTAATATAGGCTAATTATTTATAATAAGCCCCCTCCACAATGGCCTGCTCATCACATGACCCTTGTAGAGGAAGGCTCATTTTTGTACAATTAGGGTGTATTCACGTAGTGAATTTTTACGCATGCTCTTGAAGAAGTATTTAAGAGGGTGTAAAAGATGTAGATCTGATTTTAATAAATTAATTGAATATGTTAATTTTTTTATTTATTTACCTTTCATTTGGCATATGTGATTAGAAAAATTGTAGACACAATAAGATATTGATAAGTACAAAAGATTGTTCATTCAAAAAGATTCAAAGAAAAAATGGAACTTCTTCTCTCTAAACATAATAATGAAGTGTCCATTTCTCAATAAAAGAGAAGTTGAAGTATTTGATATAATATAGAATAATTGTCATCCTGTGAAAGGGTGAGTAGCATGCTGGATTCACACAAAAGAGATGCGTGTTCGAATCCTACTGGGTTGAGTTTTTTCAGTAATAGGCTCCCGAAAATATTCCCTGCTCCACCATGTTTAAAAAGGATGGCAACCTGTAGATAGCCTGGCACTAATGACCAAAGAAAGAAATTGATATAACTTCTAATATAAATTATTTATTTATTTTTTTTATATATATATATATATATATATATATATATATATATATTATTTTTAAGATTTCTTCGCTGGGGAGAATTTTCGATGTAAGTACGGCATTCTCCAGCGGTCAGTTTATCTAGGTGATAATTCGCAGGAATCCCATCCTGCTTCATCAGACCGTTATCCATGTTTTTTTTGTTTTGTTTTTTTTCTTTTTTCGACTTTTCGTTTGTTATAAGAAATTAACAAGTTCAGGTTATAACAAATTAACAAACGAAAAGTCGAAAAAAGAAAAAAAAACAAAACAAAAAAAAACATGGATAACGGTCTGATGAAGCAGGATGGGATTCCTGCGAAATATCACCTAGATAAACTGACCGCTGGAGAATGCCGTACTTACATTAAAAAAAAAAAAATATATATATATATACCTACCACTAAGAGTCGTTGAACTTTCATGGCGTGGTGTACTAACTAAAGGCCAATATGTTTTCTTTGGGACTGGTATCCAACAAGTTTTCTCACCATCCTTTCTATGGGAAAGTTCCAGGATAAATTTTCCATCTAAAATTATAACAGTATTATAAGACAAAAATGTTAAACCAATATTTTTAGATAATATCTACAGTTTCTAATATAATATTGATTCTTTGCTTTTCAAAGATCTGATGCTCATTAAAGCTGCTTTAAATAAGAAAATCAACACTGACACATTGTCTTTTTTTTAAACATAAATCGTGACAAATTCAAACTTCCAGCACTCTCCCATACAAATAATAAAATTTTAAGATCTGAACCAAGGATTCACAGAGAAGGGCTTTAATAAATATCAATAATCAGGTCTAAAAAAAAATATTATTTACTTTTAACAAAGATAAATAATTGTTTGCAGGGGACACCTCGTCAAGTGTATTTTTTTTCATCCTACCTCACTTATCACAAGAGTAGTCCTCTGAAACTCCCATTAAATAAATAATCAAGTTAAATAAGTCATATTTACTGGTCAATTCTCTAGAGTGTAAGATCTGAGTAGTGAATGTCTCCATGCCATGAACCCTTCTTTTGGGGACCAATGGATTCCTTATAAATAAGAGCCTTTATAAGTCTCTTATAAATGTATAAATAAGAAGAGTTAATAATAATTTTTTAAGAAGAGAGCCATGTTAAGGCAACATTATATTGCTTTGTTCTCAAGAATTAGAAGTGACCAGTGAATACAAATCAAAACATTTAATATCATAGCAAATCATTGAGGTCTAATCAGTACAAAACGTTACCTTTAAAAAATTTCAGTCTTCCACCACCAGGAGAAACATAATCATCTGAGCAAACACCAGGGCTTTTTGGGCTTTGTCTTTCATCGTTCTCAGCAACTTTCTGTACTCTACACTTGACTCCTATAAGGCAAACCACACATATTCTATTTGCATTTCTCAGTTCAATTCCAATTGTTTAATTTGCCTTAATTTTGAATATAAATAGAAAATAAAATTAAAATGTTAACAATTATGTTACATTATTGAATAGGAGTATATGAATAGCAGTTGATGGGCCGTAAAAAGAAGTTTTATTATTGGAGGAACAAATATATATACAAATTACAGATGATCTGAGGCTACTAAAAATCTTGCCACGAACGTGTGGCTAATACATATCGACACAAATAATAATAAAAGAAAACAGTATCTTTGTATAAGAAAAAGAAGATTTGTTCTCTAGGTGACCATAAACTTGGTATCATATATGTCAACTACAAACTTGTTTAATTCCAGTTTATCCATAAATATACTGTATTGTACAGATCATAAGGGTGGTATAACTACTCTTTCCCTCAGTGAGTGGTTCTGTACCATAAGACTAATTCTTTTTTTTTTTTTTCTTCTTCTTTTCATTCCAATTGTATATGGTTAGGGGGAGGTGAAAAAAGTGAGAAACACTAGTTAAGACTTCTTGTTAGTTTATATTGAATACAAAATAAACAAAAAGTAGATGTTTATAATATTTATAAATTGCGCTCGCTCATCTTCTATATACATGCAATATGAAAAATTGTTTTCAATTTTATTTTAATTTATTGTTAATACAAAAAACCTCACAAATTATATGAATTTCCTTTTAAATATACAAATATTCTCAAATTATAATGTGAATACATTTGTATTTATAGATTTTAATGATTTTATTCACTTATTTTTGAGTGAATACTCACATTTTTTGTGAATATTTAACATTTTTTAAGAATTAATTTTTATTTACAGGATAATTTTTTAATAAAATTGTATTTGAATTTATAAACGTGAATACAAATGAATTTGTATTCACACTATGAATATGCATTATTTATATTTGTATTAACAAATAAATAAAGTACAAATACATCTTTATTCATATTTATAAATAGAATCATGCTTAGAAACAATAAAAAGTATAAATATAAGATTTTACTCAAGATTATTTCCCCCTTAACATGATTCATTCATGAAATGGGCCAAATATAATAAAAAAAACTTGCAGAAGGATGGAATCGAAGAAGGAAATATGGAGAAATAAGTTTTAATTTATGCAAGTGTGCTCCAATAGTATTTATGAGGAGGCGATGTCAACTGGGGAACTTCCATAAACTTCAACGTACCAATAGAAGCAACGGAAATCCTATAATTTCCCTACAAGGATAGTTAAAAAAGTATATACAACTAATAAGTCTAGTATAAATTATTTAGGGCTATCCATTTAGCAATTCCGTTTTAATTTAGATATGTTTTATACTGTTAAGAAGAAACAATTAAACACCCAAATTCTTCCAGAATTAATTAATTTAGTTGGGGGAAAAATGTTATACACAGTTGTTAAGCATTTGATACTTCGCTTAGAGATAAGAAGGTTAAATGTGGAGACGTTATTGCGAACTTAAGCTTGAGCATAATTAGCTTGACCTTTCAGGAATAGACAACCTAAAAGATAATTTAGCATACGACTTTTACATCACTCCACTTATTTTATTTAGTAATTAATAACAAATCAAAGAGGTCATAAATAATGAATGCCAATTCCACGAAAAAAGGGAGTGTCAATAAAATAAAATAAAAGTTTGTTACTTCAATGAAATATTGAAGACAAGTAGGCAACAATATTCAATAGAACATAAAAACCCTTTAACTCATTGATAGGACAAGTTAGTAGTGTTAATTAAGGATAAGTAGTGCTGGGTCAGATGCAAGATTCCCTACAAACCATCATTCAATCTAACTTTATTTAGAGTAATATTTCTCTCCAGTCAGTCTAAAAGCAAAGCATAAATGTCAGATAACTGGATTCTTAGACATATTTAAACATTTGAAAGAACGTTTTTGAGGGAATTTATTTTTTCTATATTAATTTTTATAAAAGGATGCATTAATTGAAAGTATATTTCTATCAATGATCAAACTGCTATCAATTACAACTCAAGTAACTATAACTTTATATTACATAAAGTTTTAGTTTTTGGTTTCATAAGCTATGATCTAAGCACTCATTTTAACTTTAATATTTGACTACATCAACAGATATTGTAAATAGAAATATGAATACACACGTAAAATGTATTGAAGGTTGTCTAAATAGTTGCTTTGATTATCATTTGATATATACCAAAAAAATTATAATAAGTATATATTCCATGTAGTTTTTGAAAAGTGTGCAGTTATAAACTAACACGTGCAATTTATCATTCATCAAGACCAAAGAACTTTAAATTAACAGAAGGTGGTACAAACAGTTAGTATAACGTAAACTATAACATAAAACCTCATAGAAACATTAAACCTTTGTTGAATGGGACAAACTGGTAGACATTTAAAAAAATACATTTACAAGCCAAATTAGATAAGGGGACTGAACAAATTATAAAGATCTTCCACTTTGCGAGATGTGTCTTCGATTATATTAAATAATAGATATAAACATAATAGAAATATATATTTATGTAGATACATATTTATATATAAGTTACCTTTGCTGAAATCCAATCTCGATGAACTGTTAAATTCAAAATCTTCAACAGGATAAGATACTTCAGAATTTGGTTTACATTGGGATTCATTATTAGATGCAAGTTCCCTAGTGGTGTCACCATTCATTTCATCTGTCATTTTTACACATGATGCTAAAGGAACTTTTTCCTTTATCCTCATCCCTAACGAGGTAGTCGGGTCATCCACAGACCAAGTAAGAAATACAGAAACAGCTCAAAGCTGTCAACAATATACACTCCATCCTACGACATTTCAAACTGATCATCTCAAGTCCAAATCCATTTTGGTAAATGTCAGTCGTCCTCAACGTTCTGCTTGCTACATTTCATTCTTATCATTAAGATTAATTGGGTAATAGTCACCAAAATCTATTTATCAAAAGTAAAAACACTTTCGAATGGTTACTTTACTTACAAAATACTACCTACCTCATAGCACTCACTTGCTAACAGTTTAACCACAATTCAGTGACCATTTGTAATGGAGAATAGTTAACTCATTGACACGTTAGTTGTTTAAAAAAAAGTTTATATTCAGGCGATAATTTCATAAATTATTTAAAATATAATTTTCTGAAACTCTTCTTCATTGAAACTTTCTTAATTTATATATTGCATTAAAATCGTTCCTCTCCCCCTCCCCACAATCTGTCAAAAAAAAGATTGGCAAAGGAAGAAGCAACTAATTATTTAAGAATATATGACTGTGTAAATTTCGTACAAAATTAAAATGAATACATAACTAATTAGTATTGCAAAACACATTCAAATATTATTCGGCTTACCTGCTTTACCATTTGAATCTATATAATCTTTTTCAAAATTATAGCCATCATATTAAATGAATATGCATGTTCAAGAGCTTAGAATAAGTCCCCCAATACTGGCCCTTGAAAGGAAGTGAGAAAAGCTCCAAAAATGCAGGTATAATTCAGACTAAAAGAACTTGAAATGAAAAGTTATGGTCGTTTCAACGACCCCACGCAAGAATTATCTCATTTCATGGAGATATAATACATTTGATATTTTTCCTATAAACGTAGAATTTTTGGAACCCTAATAGTCTGAAAAAGAAAAATCTGGTAAATTCCTTCGTACCTTTCTGTTAATGGGTTAAATTCCTTATCACGTAGCCTCCCCGTTCACACTAAAATACAGAAGTATTTTTTCCGAGCAGCTTTTAGACCATAGTCTTAGCGCCACACCGGATCTCTTGTGACTTGAGTCTTCTGTTTAACTCCCTTTCGAAGTTGTAACTCCTAGCATAAGCCATGAGCTCGTTGGGAATAATCTCAGTTATTTACATATGATTGTCCTTCCAAAGTGCTTCAGCGTACTGAAAAATAGTTCCGCACAATTACAGAGTTGTCCTGTGAGATAGTAGGGTTCTCAGTTAGACCTATTTTATCTAGGTGTCTTCTCAAAAGGTCATGTCCCGTAAGGAGTACCTCTACCCTTCTTAAGAAAGAACTTGACATATAAAAGTTATATTTTGCCTTCTCCTTGGACACACGTCCAAGGATCTTTGCCTGCCACTTGATAAATGGGACTATTTATTTGCTCGTGTTTAGCATTTGACTGCTTGGTAAACTCTTCTTGCTCCCAGGAATTAATTTCCATCTTGGCAAAGCTTTCAGACAATTTACAAAATCCTCAGGGCCCTTAAATGGTTTCTGTAAGCTCTTCTTGTCAAGTTTATAAGTCTTTTCATTGCTTGCGATGTCCTCGTGTCCCGAAAAAAGTGTAACCTTATTATCTTCCGAGACCATTTGGAACACTGAATCAGTCCTTGACTAATCTGGAGGAGCAGTTACCTAAAAGAGAATAAAGTGCCTTCGGCGCAGCCTGACTGTAACTAGTTATACAAATTATGGTAAAACTGAAGTTTAGCGTCCTCAAAAACGATTTCTTAAACATTTTTCACTACAACGTATTTTAATGCACAAACACGAATACCTTAAAAAAATCGCTTTCAACTAGGAAAGAAGTTATTATACACTAAAGTTAACAGTTAGAAAGATTATAAAAGTAGGCGTAAAAAGCGTATTTGTAAACATGCGCATGCGCAGACATGTAACATTGGTAAAAAGAGAACTCTCATTTGAAATGTTCATAAACCATTTATTCAAAACAAATTGTCAATTATAAGGGCATCCTCACCAGTCACAACCTGTCGCTTATGGGCAGACGTGCTATGCGTTTCCGCTCGCTCAAGAAGAGATCAAAACCCTAGTCAATCCAACGCGTTAAAATTAATAGAATTCTATTAATTTTAGCGAGTTGGATTGACTAGAGTTCTGATATCTTTTTTAGCGAGCGTAGCAAGCGGAAACGCATAGAATATATGCCAAAAAGTCGTCCTAGACATTCTTCTTATCCTGCTAGACATTCTTCTTAGCTTTCTTTTCCTTCAGACGCGATGTTCGGTTGATATAAATCCCCAATCACACCGTACAATGCCTTCAATGTAATTCTAAAAAATGCCTTTAAGTAATTCTTCTCTATTTTGGACGAGAATAGTAAATTCGTGCAACTTCATTCTTAGTTTTGTATAAAATGAAAGTATGTTGACAATCAAACTTCAGCAGGCGCGAATTAGAACGAACTAATAATTATAAAGGCATTAGCTAATTATTAAGGGATTTCTGCAATATAATATTTTTCATGAACGAAACAAGAAATGTGAAGAATGTTTCATTATTTAAAAAAATTGTTGTGAATAAGTAAGTGTGGTGAATTTAAATAATTGATGGTAAATTTCAATTAGACTTCTTTATTACGGACTTTTCGATACCCGCGCATGCGTATGTTGACTAATATAGTTATTTACATTAGCTCTCATAACCCGCATAACAGTGAACTTTAGTGCTTAATAACGTATTTCCTAGTTGAAAGCGAGTTTTTTTTTTTTTTTTTGGTAAATGTGAAGACATACGGACCTTGAATATTGCATTGTTTCATACCTGAAAACATTAGGTACAAGGCGACATCGCCAGTAACATTAGGTACTGCAAGACATACAGTGATCAGCAAGTATATATGAGTGATCATATATTTCTTCCATACATTAATCCCTAATGATTAGAAATGGTTCTAAATAGAATATGAAGATAATTGTCATAAACAATGGCCTTTGGGCTCTAAGAGGACCAAAGGAAGGTTTCGAAAACGTGTTCTTGGTGACTCCCTAAATGTATCCAAATGTGGCAACAGCACGCTTGAATGGGAAGTGCACACCTGACACTGCTCCAGGATTGGTGGCCAACCTTCATTTCTTAGGCAGTATCCAAAAAGAGTAAGGCTCCTCAAAATGGTGGCGGCAGTGCACATATTCCAGCCTCAAACCGCCTAATTCCTTGATCCTGTCCACCTCTCACTCCTAAAGTTGGTAAGTTCGCTCGTCAAATGCATTGCTTTTCTTGGACGTGCAACCATCCTCTTTATATTTCCTCGGTTATTTAAAACCCATATCCAACAGCGTTATTAATTTCAACAAAATGGCCTCGTAGCAGACTCATGGGCACACGACGCTGAAATAGCTACACCTTCTCTAATAGCACGTGTAGGAAATTCGCCAAGGTAGCTGAACGCTATTCTCAGAGGCCCCAGATGTAACAAGTCTTATAGCCTAGACAAACTAAAATCGGTACTTTTGCAAAAGTTACGATAAAATCCTTATCCTGCAAAGCGATACTGAACAGAACCTCTCTCAAACTAAACCACAGGAACCAAAAAATGGTTTTCCTGGTTGATGATGCTGTTTTTCATGAAGAAGCATTTCTAGGTACATTAAGGTTTTTTAAAATAATATTCTCAAACAATCCCATTCACACAAGTTGGTAGTACTCAGAGATGAAAACCAAATAAATTATTTTGCGATTAATTCCACCTTTTCTGGAAAAACTGGTGAAGTAGGTGTAATTGTTCAATGACTCCATCGCTAAAAATTTGAACCATCATTTCCTTAGCCCCCAATCCAAGAGCCTAACCACCCTGCTACCGCTAGAACCCTATTTTTTATCGCTTGAATTTAAATCACGAATAGAGATTGCACTAACTTGAATTCAAAGCTTTTTTAAAAGCTTAAAAATATATCTTTATTTGTCAATTATACAATACATAGAGTATTTTTTTATAATTCTTTTGTTCATGAATTAAAGTCATGAGTTTTCGAAAGGAAAAAAAAAAGCACATTGGCCAAAACCTATTAGCATAAAAGTTTAACAGATGTTTACATTTTGTTTTTGTTTGGCTATTTACAATATTTACATTTTACAATAGATCTCTAGGCCATTTGCACTTAAGGCGACGATGAGGGTTACCGGGAATGGAGGATGAAGATAAGTTCTTGATTAGGGGATTGTCGTGACCAGGCAAACGGGAGTGGAAGTTAAAGTATCGGGTTTTGGATAGGGTTTGGACGAAGGGGATTTCTAGGTCATTATGGATAGAGTAGTTTAAAACATAGAATGAAGCATTGACTATTTTGCGGAATATTTTGGATTCTGAGGATATTGGATCGCTTGGCACACCCCCAAACTTCCAAGCCATACGTCCAGGTGGATTGAAGTATAGTAGTGTATATCCGTCTCTTGTTCTGTAAAGATAATTTTGTGCGAGAGTCTAGTAGTCTGTTTAGTAGTCTAAAACGTCTGTTTGCTTCCTGTCTTTTCTTTAGTATGTGTTGTCTCCAGGTAAGTCGTTTGTCAAGGGTTAGTCCTAGGTGGGTAGCTTGGGTTTTTTTCACTGATTTCTCTCTGGAAAAGATTGATGGAAGGGCAATTGGATCTTCGAAGGCTGAATGTTATGTGGGAGGATTTTTCAGGATTGACTTTAATCCGCCATTTTGTGAACCATGGTTCAAGCAGTTGGAGGTGGGATTGAAGGTGTTTGGAAGCAAGTGTAGGATCTGAGTTGGATGAGAGAATGGCTGTATCGTCAGCAAATGTAAAGAGGGTTGTGGAATGGTGGGTGGGCATGTCAGCAGAGTACAAGAGGAATAAGATAGGACTTAGGATGCCGGCTTGTGGAACACCAGCAAGCTGAGGAAAGGAAGAGGACAGAGATGATCCGAACGAGACGTTGAAGTATCTGTCGGAAAGATAGGAATTTATTATAAGGTAATAGGGTGAGGGAAGGATTTTTTTTTGAGTTTACAAAGCATGCTCTTGTGCCCCACCCGATCAAAAGCTTGAGCGACATCAAGAAATACACCAGAGCAATACTTCTTCTGCTCAAAGGAAGAGGAGATTGAGTCAACTATTCTGTGGCATTGGTGGATAGTGGAATGGGATATTCGAAAACCAAATTGGTGGGAGGGGAGGCAGGGTTCAACAATGGGGATTAGACGTTTGAGGAGAAGCTTTTCGAGGATTTTACCCATAATGGGAAGGAGGGAGATAGGGTGATAAGACGAAGGATAATTTACAGGTTTTTTTGGGTTTGTGGATCATTTTGATGGTAGATAATTTCCAGGAGTTGGGAAAGTAGGTCGTTCTGAGGACTGCTTTATATATATATATATATATATATATATATATATATATATATATATATATATATATAGGTTAGGAATAGGATAGCTTCTTTAGGTGGGCGTTTGAGGATTAAGGGGGAGATCAGATCTGGTCCAGGTGCCTTACAGTTTTTAGCGCGGTTCCTCCCTCCCCCATAGGGAGGAACCCCGCTTATAAGGTTGATACAATGAAACAATCCGGAAGTGCCGACTAGAAAATTTCGCGTTTCAGAACCCCTAGAGACCGAAAATAACGGTGGTTAAAATTTGTATATATATATATATATGTATATATTTATTTATATATATATATATATATATATATATATATATATATATATATATATATATATATTTGTCTGTTCGCGGATTTCTGGCTTCCCTGATGGTCCGATTTTGATGAAATTTGGTACAAAAATCTGTCGTCCAATTTGAAAGGTCAAGTTCGTTAACCAGCAAAATCCGCCCACTGGAAGATGGCGTTTGGGGCGAAATTCGCGCGCAAAAAAATCGTAAAGCTTACGTTTTTGAGTTCATAAGCTTGTAAGTACTCGTTTTATAGGCTTCTTTGGCTAGTAAAACGAATGAAACCATTTTCAAGGCGATAGCTTTAACCGTTTTTGAGAAAATTGGAAAAATACTTTTTGAATACCGTTTTTGGTTTGGGTACTTAGAATCATGGGATTCAGTTGAAACATTTTCTGCATGTTTTACTATCATTCAAACTAATATTTTGAAATTTTGGTTACGTTTGGAGTTAAGGAAGGGTTAGAATAAAATATTTTATTAACAGACATAAAAAGTTTTGGTAACTCTGTATATTTTCCTTAATATCTCGAAAAAGGTTGAGAATCTTGGCAAACAAAACAATACCATTAGAAAGCTTACTAAATGCTCTACAAAAAAGGTTCTAAAGAAAGTTTTGATTAGGCGATGTCAATCGGAGAAATAAGTGCTTAAAACATTAAAGTAATGGATTTTGCTTATTCGAACTGTTCTTTTTGTCTGTTTTTATTCCTTGTTATTTTTTAATTGCTTATATTTGGATAATGTATTTTACAATAAAACAGATTAGGCAAAATAAGAAAAACAATTCATTGTTAGAAACATAGCTTGCCAAGAGAAAAATATTCGATGACGTCTTTTGAATATTTTCAATTTCCTTTATGCTGTTGGTTTTTTTATTTTATTTTTTAATTGATTTTATCTGTAGAATTATTACTATAGTAAAAGAACACAGGAATATGTGAAAATTTTTGATATTTTCCAATTCATTGAAACGTATGAAATGAAGTATCGCTAGAAGAGGTTTCTAGGGTCTTGCGGACCCGACCCTAACCCCAGGTATAGCCATAAAACCCTTTGAACAAAGGCCGAGGAAAATATTATCTGTTTCTATTCTATGCTTTTCAAATGAGAATAGGGATATGAACAAGAACCGGGGTCTCCCGTGGTCTAATGGCTAGCGCCTTGGATTCATAAGCGGGAGATGGTGGGTTCGATTCCCAACCTCCGGCAGGAATTTTATCATCCCACGGCTCGCTGGTAAAATTCCTCGCTAAACCCTAGATGTCGGCGCTAATGACCTAGATGTAGATGAGCCGTAAAAAAGAAAAAAAAGAACTGGAACCGCGCTAAGATGACGCAGTTCCTGCGAGTCGGACTTTTTAGTTTGTGGACAGCTAAGGAAACTTCATGAGGATGAAAGGAATAAGGAGGAGGAGAAAGCGGTAAGGCTGAGTATAGGAAATCAGTTACTTTTGAAGAATGGATAGGGTTTTGGATGGATTCGTGGGGGAGGATTGAAAGAATTTAGGGAGGATTGAAACGAGCACCTATCCACTGGGCCTTTGATCAAGGACGGACGGTGAGGACGAGTGAAATGTTTAGGATCGATATTAAAGGAAAGCAATATAGGGCTGTGATCAGAAGATAAATCAAATAGGTTGGAAATATGGAAAGGAACTTGCCTGACACCATGTGTTACGAAATAATCCACTATGTCGGGAGATTTGGATTTAGAAGTAGGCCAGTAGGATGGGTTGGAAGGAGAAATAACATTCAGATGGTGGGAGTGGATGGTGTGGTGAAAAAGGTTATCTCGAGAGTTGGAGGTTCGACATCCAAATTCCGGATGTTTAGCATTGTAATCCCCTCCTGCAATAAATCTGGGACCTAAAGAGGAGAAGAAGGAATTGAGGACGGAAGAAGAGACTGCTTTATTGGGTGGGCAATAAGCAGATGAAATGGTTATTGGGACATGGGAAGATGATTGAAGAGTAACTGTGGTACTCTGCTGATACTCTGCTGACATTCCAAGGCAATAGGTGTAGGATCAGGATAGTGGGAAATGGAGGATTTTATTAGGATGGCTGTACCTCCGTGAGCAGTCCCGTCTGGGTGGTCAATTCTGTATTTCCTATATCCCGTAATATAGAAATGTAGTCTGTCAGTCAAGTGAGTTTCTGTAATCAGGGCAATGTCAATGTTTTTGTCTTGTAGTAAGTGGGTCAGTTCGCCCTTGTGGGATGGAAGTCCATTGGCGTTCCAGAGGACGATTGTGAAGGATTCGAAGGAAGAGACAGTCATGGATGCAGGACAGACAGGATGCTGGTCACTTTCTGGAGAAGGTCAGTCAGGGTGGATATTAGAGCTTGGAGGTTTTGAATTATTTGATTTAAATTTATAAGGGCGGTTGTGATTGAGGAGAAGTCAGTGGAGGATTTTGGATGAGGAATGGTAACCCTTGGGGAGGTGGACAATGGGGGCCAGGGGTGAGAGCAGAGGTGGTTGTCGGTGGCTTGGGAAGATTTGCCCGGAACGCAGAAGCGTAGGTTGTTCTTCCAGGATGTGGTTGACCGGAGGGCTGAGGCTGGTAGTCCAGTGGAGGCTTCGATTGAGTTGGATTAGGACGTGTAGCGGGTGGAATGGTTGACGAGTCCTGGCTGGTTGTTGCTTGGGAAGTAGTTCTAGCAGGGCCACGTTGTGCACTCCTAGATCTTCTCCGCTTGACCAACTCCTGGTAGGCACTACAACCACGATAATTTGCTGGAAGGGCTTGGTGGAAGTTTATGCACGTAGGTGGAGTGTCTCTGGTTTTTGAACAATCGTTGGATAAATGTGTGCCCGCACACTTCACACACGTTGGATTAACGCGACAGAATTTCTTGGTGTGATTGAAACTCTGGTATCTGGTGCATTGTGGTATGTCCTCTTTTTTATGCGGTTCTTCCACTTTCATTGCTGTGAACATGAGAGTCTTGAGTGAGAAGATGTCCGGATTATTTGGTGCTGGTTTAAGATTGATGAAGAATAGCGAGAGTGGAGTTCTTGTCGTTTTTTGTAATACATTATAGGCATCTAACATCTGAAATCCTAGTTTTCCCAATTCCGAAATGATCATGTCTTTTGGCGTTGTGGGATGTAGATGTCTTATGACCACCCTGTATGGTTTGTCTTCTTTAAATTGGTAGGTATAATACTCTATATTTTTCGCTTGGAGGATTTTGACTATTTTTCTGTACGTGTCGGGATTTTTGGCTTGGATCGAAAATGTGTTAACCTTTTTTTTTTTTTTTTTGTTTTGTATTAAGGGCAATATCAACCACAATGGGTCATGGTCACCCTGTGAAAGTAAGACCCAAAGGGTACTTAACGTATTAAAGTTGTCATTTAATAGTTATTGATGTTGTTGTTTGTTGCAATATGGAGACATTTACAATTACTATAAATTGATATTAGAATTAAAATTAAATAATAATAAAAGAAAACAACGAAATATTAAATATTCATTAAAAAATAAAATAAAATAAATAAATAAATAAAAGATTTTATATAGAGTGACAGGTTAAAATAAAAATAGCTATTGAGAATAACATTAATTTCTAGATGCGGTTATATTAGTAGTTTCGAAACACAAGAACGCCTATATTATTTCGTTAACTGTATTTTGTTAGAATATTCTGTATCAGCAAAATACAGTTTTATGTTAAATTTTGTCTGTTAAATTTGTAGCCTCTAGGAATTTAAACAGGTTAATGATTTTTTCTGGATAATCCCCTAGAATTTCGTCTAAGGTGCCATCAATTTTGAACCGATTCCTTTCAGATTGGTATGCTAAGCACTCTGTAAGTATGTGTTTCACCGTGAGGAGGACTCCACAGCTTATACAGTTGGGTGGTTCATCTTTAGACATGAGGTAAGAGTGTGTAAGCCTTGTATGCCCTATTCGCAACCTGGCTAACACAATATCTTTCCTTCTGGTTGGTCAAACCGAAGATCTCCAAGTCCTGGGGGTTCCCTTTATTTCCCTTAGTTTGTTATCAGAAGTTTCCCTCCATGTTCTTTCCCACTGAAGCCAGATTCCGTCTTTTACTTGAGCTAAAACATCGGACCGTGGAATGAATGGATAATGTTCTCCTTCCTTTACACCACTCTTAGCTAATTCGTCGACTCTCTCGTTGCCTGGAATGCCACAGTGGCTCGGAATCCAAGAGAAGCTAGTTAGGCATTTCTTTTGCTGGAGATTATATACGGCGGTGAAAATATCGGAAATAATAGGATGAGTGGAAAATGGATCGGTTAATGAAAATAAAACTGAAAGGGAGTCGGAAAATATGGAAAGGGCGTTCCCCTCGGGAATTAAGATGGACAGAGATTTAAGTATAGCAACTAGTTCGGCTGTATAAATTGAGCATGCTGGATCTAAAGTAAACTGACAGGACTGAGAGCCATAAAGATATGCAGCCCCTACTCCATCATTCGTTTTGGATCCGTCTGTATATACGTGGCTATCTACTGGGAGAGTGTTACACATCCGAGTGAATTCGGTTCTGAAGAGTATTGGGGTTGTGTGTTTTTTAATGAATTTGGAAAGGGATAAGTTGATACGGAGTGGGGGCAATTCCCAAGGGGGATTCACTGAGTAAGATTCTTTCATTAAGTTTATCGTTTCTATCTGGAGATTTTCTTTTATGAGCAGGGATCTTATTAAAAAATGTTTTCTTTTACTTCTGTGGTGCAATGGATTTAAGAAATTATTGAATTGTTGATTTAAGGGGTGGAATGAGGAAGCCAAGATAGAAATGTAATATTTTAGAGTTAGCTGGTCTCGCCGAAAATTTAGAGGTGGTTCTCCGGAGGCTGCACATAAGCTTAGTACTGGGCTAGAACGAAAGGCACCAGTAGCAATTCTGATTCCGCCATGATGTACTGAATCCAACATTCGTAAAGAGCTAGGTGACGCAGATCCGTATACCATACACCCATAGTCTAACCTGGATCTTATTTCGTTATCGTCTTGTGGAGCTAGTAGTTGGAATGGGTTTGGAGAGGTGAAATCGGGCTGGTATTGTACTGGTGGAGGTTGGCGGTATGTCTGGCGGGTTGATGAAACACTCGGAGAAGAGCCGCCCAACTTGGATTGTTTCTTTTTTTCAGGTGAACCATTCGGAGAAGTAAGGTCAGAGGCCCTTGACCTATTTGAAGTATTAGTGCTGGAATGAATTCAAAGCTAGTCTGAAAAATTCATTGACTTTCGAAAAAATAATAATTATATTCAACCCCCTACATCCTACCGTTAATAATGGAGTTACTTCTTTGGCGTTTCCCAATAATTTCAGTATTAAACTCTAACATCTTTGGGTTATGTTTAATACCTTTTCAGAAGTTGTTTAGTTTTTCTTTTAAGTTAGGAATTGTGGGGCTATTCATTCATATTGTTTCTCTGTAATTTTTCATATACAGAAGTCATGGCTTTTTTTTCTTTTTGGTAATTATGTTATATTGGTTTGAATTCGTTAATCTCAAATACTTTGTCACTGTAAAATCTCTAAAATAAAGAATGTATGCATAGGAAAAGAAAAATTTCGTATATTATATTCTTTTATTCTATTAATTATGTACATTCTTTTATTCTATTAATTATGTACATTTATTCTATGGTATGTACAGAACATTGAAATATTTGACTTCTTAATCGCTGAGGAATGTTGTGTATTATTTAGATCAATTATTATTTTAAAAACAACTCACTCATAAAAATATTGTCTTTAGAATACATTTTTATCTTGTCACAAAAAAAAAGACATTTTATTAATAATTTTTCAACTGTAATTAACTTTTTATCTTCAAACCCAATTTAAAACTTGGCCACCCAGGCCAGTGAATTAGATAGATAGATCTATTTAATTCACTTAATAAATTGAACATTATTCCAAAATAATATGATTAATGACTCCCACGAATTATCAATTTAATAAATCTTCATTGGTATTTCTTAATTTCTTTCCATATCTTCTTTAGTTTGATATTTTTAGTGTTTTGATACTATAATTGACCTCAGCAGCACGAATTATCAAAATACGTTTGCAAATTATTAGATTTCACTATTCTTAGAGTTTTTGATCTTTGGATAATATCTAGTACCTGTTCAGACACTAATTTTAGTTCTATGGGTATTTAGGCCACTTAATCTATTCTATCTGTAACATTTAGTTAGTTACCTAATGGTCTTCCATCTTCTCCAGGCACCTAGTGTGGCTTCCTCATTAGAATTATTCGGGCTAAACCAGTAGATATCCAGTACCTATTTATTCAGCTCTAATCAAATCTCCTATGGAATTCTTTGGTATGAGATCGTTGGCCGTTGTTGATGTGAAGGTAGGAATTGTTAACTCTTTTCAGACTGCAGGAGTTGAGAGGGGATATTTATAAAAGCAAGTTTATACTTTATGCTTCAAATATGCAATTGGATACCTTGTTTTTTATGAATAATAATTTATAATTAGCTACTCTTTGACAATTTACTCTTTGTTACAAAGCAATCCACGTTTGATAAAAATGAAAAATAGCAAGAAAGTAGACTCTGCTGTAGTTTAGACACATTCTAACAGCAGCCGTTTGAAATCCCAAAATTAAACTTATAGTGCAATTCATGCTGCATATTCTCATAAAAAAAAACAATAAACTTTTAAGAGGAGTAATATTTCCTAAATTTTAATTCTTACAAAATATGCTTTTGACAAAATAAGAGAAAAATAAAATGTGTTGGCTTGAATTCTACACCTAATGTGGGCAGACTATACATTTTGTTGAGTTATATTCATGATCCTAGAATATAAAAAGATATTGCAATTTAACGCAGTAATAGAATTGGAATGTACCTCTTCATTTCATGAGGTTCCGTAGAGTCTTTCTGAAATGTTGCTGATATTGAAAAAAATAATTAACTCAGTCTCTTATACATTTGGAATAATTGAATTTATTGAAATCTCATTTTTCCCTGCAATAATCAAACTATAAAAGTGTACATAAATTAACTCTAAGGACACTATATAAACAAGTTTAAAACGTAATAAAATAAAACCTTATTTATACATAAAATTATGTACTAAGTATACCCTTCTTCCTGGCGCCAATAGCTTTTATTATTATGGCATTGAGTTAATAAGTAACCTTATGTCCTTGTTCAGAGATACTCTATTATTTATGTTCAGGGTGAATCTGAAATGCTGGAATTGTAGAATCACTGAATTGCTATAACTTTACTCTGAAATAAATTGATAGGGATTTGGACAGAAATGTGTGCAAGAAAAATTTGATCTGGTGTCTTGGGGCAGTTTATTTTATCAGTAAGAAGTCTCTTACTAGCAACCCTTCTGGCTCAGGGAGGGAGAGCCACTTAGTTGGCTTTGCCTTTCTACCA
Organism: Gonocerus acuteangulatus; assembly: GCA_946811695.1. Classification (NCBI taxonomy): domain Eukaryota; kingdom Metazoa; phylum Arthropoda; class Insecta; order Hemiptera; family Coreidae; genus Gonocerus; species Gonocerus acuteangulatus. The sequence continues at coordinate 105,633,852 of OX328132.1, forward strand.
CTTCACTGCTAATGATGATCAGAATGGCTCACATGAAAGCCATAAGTCCATGATTTCGATTACTAGTGGTTACTCTAGAATCTGATATATGATGCTCTTGAATATCATTTTTGAGAGCAAGCAAGCTCCTGGTGAGGTTGTTTCAGCCCATTTACCCGGTATTGTTTACTTGGCCTTTCGCATCCCATCCATGGGTTTTTGTAGGAGATTTTTACCTCATCCAATGAAATTCACTTCAGTTAGTGCCTAGCAGCCTTGCCAAACAGACGCATCCTCAATTAATATAGTTTAAAATAATATCAGATATCTATCAAACAGTATTTTTTTACGAATTTAAATTATTTTTAATAGTTTATACCTGCAAAACTGTTTTAAAAAGTTGTTGGGAAAACAGTCAGTGCCTTGTAAATAAGTCAATACAGAGGGGTTGACTGAGGCTGCCCATCACGCACCTCCTCATTTCATGGTGGCCACAAGCACCAGCAGCATAAGGGCTAAAATGTTTGTGTATAGAAATCAACTCATGTTTTTTTTTCAACTGATTTATGCACAATATTCCTAAATATAGATTCAATAGAGTGTATAACAGTCTTTATTTTTTTAGAAGAAAAAAATCAACATATAACAAGCAGTGTATAATAGCAGAAATAATGGAGTCAAAGACAGCCTCTTTACAAACAGAAGCAGGAGCGGGAGGGATTCCTCATGAAACTAAACATTCTGGACTCCATTTCTCCAAGAAGTTTATTATTGTGATGAAAAGTCAGCATTACATGGTAAAAAAAAACTATTCAATTTTTTAAAAATTATTATTGCATATTAACCATTCAAGACTGATAGTCACTTTCATGACAATGGAGTTGTATTTTCCGTGGCATAATAGCCACTTCCATGACAACGGGCCGGCATGCCCTGCGGCCTGATAGCCACTTTTGTGAAAAAGCCATTTTGTTTTGTTAGCTCTTGAATCACTAGAGTTCATTAAAAATTCAGTTTGAGCCTATTGAAGGGGGGTTTCTCTCGGCTATCCGGTCCCTTTGTGTAGTTCGGGTCCTTCTGAAGGGCCTTATTTGCCAATTGTTTTGTAGATAGAGAATTTGTTCCATAGCTATTATACCAACCCTGAGATATTTAACTTGATGTTATTTTTAAAAAAATGAAGAATTTTTAAGGCCTGCTGTTGACTAATACAAAGCTCAGAATAAGAAAATGGCAAAGAAAACGTTTTAAAGAAATAAATAACAAAAGCGTATTACAAGAAATGAGAAGAGATCGTGGAGGAGGCTCTGCTATTTTAATGCCATCCTGCTGAACCAGGAGGGTGAAATGGGCACCGCTCCTCGGGCATCTAAGGTTGAGTGGGTTGCCATCTTGTAAAGAGTAATTTAAAAATGAAGATATTTCAGCTGTCAAGTTGGTATAGACCTTTTTTTCACAACTGCAGTTGTTTCTATAATATTTACTGAAAATATATTTTGTTGTATTCTTAGTAATTTAAAATTGTATAAAAATGATGATATCAGTTGATTAAACTTTTAGTTGCTAAAACAACAAGGACCAAAAGGATGCTGTGCTTTAAATATGCCAAACAGTTTATAATAAAACATAAACTTCATTTGAAAATATAAGTTATTTTACTTGTTAGTCTAAATTAAGTTTTTAGATAACAATTTTCAACTGAATGTATGTCCAAAAACAATAATGTCCTATTTCTCCATGATCAATAGAAAACTTACTATTTGTAAAAATATTTTGAAAAAGTTCATGTTGGTTGATTATTGGAAGAATGCAACAATAATTTTGATACAGCAAAGTTTAGCACACAACTGGACATAAAAACGAGTTGAAATGTAGAAAATACTATATTTCGTTTCTTGTATAGGGAGGAATTTCTATGATTGTACAAGGTGAAAACCAGATGATATACAGGGTGTTCAAAACTCGATTGACACCCCCCTTTTTTCCCACAATTTTTGAAATTTAAAAACGAAACTTGGTGGGTCTTATCGTGGTCGAATGAACTTTCATTGGACCTAATGCATGACCCATCAACTGTCTCCAGTTCTTCTCCAGAGACCCTAGCTCTAGAATCTCCAATGGAAAGGGGTTATTTTTATGAAGGATTATTGTAGATAATTGAATTTTATGTCGATTTTATATCTGTAATTTTTTCGCTAAAGCGCACCAATGAGTAACAAATTGCCAAAAACCGAGAAAACCCTTGTTTTTCGTCACCTTTCTGCCAATAACGTAGAAAGTATGCCCGTAATGAAAAAAGTAGTTGATATAAACGTTGTAGAGGATTAAATTTACTTCCTAAAAAGTACCTTTAAATGCCTAAAATGTTAATAGGAATGGAGCAAAACACACTTTTGTTTTTTAAGTTTTCAGAAAAGTGTATTATCAACGTGATCTATGCTTCATTAAAACATAATAAACATTTTCTAAACTATTTTTGCTCCACCTAGTTTTTGATTTAAGAACGTTTGAAGAAAAAATCAAACTCAATTACTTTATAAAGGGGTTAAAAAAAAAAATATTAAATATAACTATAAAGGAATAAAACTCACCTAATGTTTAGAATTTGGTAGTAATTATTTATGTGTTCGCACGATATTTTTTTTTTTTTTTTTTTTTTTTTTTTTTATGGCGCCTTGACAACTAGACCATTGGTGCTGACATCTAGTGTGCTGCGAGGAATTTTCCCGTGAGTTAAGAAAATTCCTGTCGCCGCACACTGGAACCAAACTACTTTTCGTGTTTCAAGGAAGGCTACCTACAGCCTCCAAATCTTGACCGATTTGAATGCTATTTTTTAAATAATGAATGCTAATAAAATTTTGAACAACTTTGTCAGACCAGATTTTTGTTTTTTGTTTCCTCTGTTTATTAAATTACGTGTAAATAATTCACAAACTTTGACAATCAAACATAAAATAATATTTTATTTTTCATCTCACTTAATATCAGCACTGATATCATTAAAATTAAACATTCAAACCCTGATTAGACTTGCAAAAAATCAGACTGACATCTTTAAAACGTAAATTTATCATAATTCAACAAAGAGAATTATTGAAATAATATGATTTTTGAATTATTTGATAATAAATTTTGATTTTTTTCCAAGTCTAAACAGGGTTTGAAAGTTTAATTGTAAAAGTTTGTGAATTATTTACACATAATTTAATAAACAGTGGAATCAAAAAACAAAAATCTGGTCTGACAAAGTTGTTCTAAATTTTATTAGCTTTCATTTTTTTAAAAAATGCATTCAAATCGGTCAAGATTTGAAGGCTGTAGCCTTTCTTGAGACACAAAGAGTAGTTTGGTCCCACTGTGCGGCGGCAGGAATTTTCTTATCTCACGGCTCGTTGGGAAAATTCCTCGCACCACCCTGTTTGTCGGCACCAATGGCCTAGATGTCAAGGCACCATAAAAAAACAAAATAATCAACCAACACAAAAATAATTACTACAAAATTCTAATCATTAGGTGAGTTCTATTCCTTTAAATTTAATACTTTATTTTTGAATCCCTTTATAAAGTAATTGAATTTGATTTTTTCTTCAAAGGTTCTTAAATCCAAAACTAGGTAGAGCAAAAATAGTTTAAAAAATGTTTATTAAGTTTTAATGAAGCGTAGATAATACACGTTGATAATACACTTTTCTGAAAACTTCAAAAACAAAAGTGTTTTGCTCCATTCCTATTAACATTTTAGGAATTTAAGGTATAGTATAATAAGTGGCGACCACTAAACTTCAGATTTAAACCAGAAAACTCCTATAATTAGCATAGTGATTTCAACTCACCTGTTACACCCTATTTGGTTTCAACATCCTACATGCTACAAACAGGAAAACATAAGACGTGTATCTCTCAATTAAGAAGTAAATAAGGATACTATATTTCAGAGGATTGTATCATTTTTTTATTAAATACTGCTGGGGCGATGTTAGCTCAGTGGTATAGAACTCGATATGATGGAGGACATGAAAACTCGAGCGCACTAAAGATTTTACTTTCTAGTGTCTTTGTTCATGGGATGGATTCAGGTTCCCAGACTGTCCCTAGGCCCACCCGGCCTTTAATTCATATACTAATGGATACCTGCAAATGGGAAATTCATGTGGCCAGAGCATAGCACTGACCAAACTATCTCCTGAGTGTGCCATATGGCCAAGAATCAGATTCCTCTACAGCATCTGCCCCCTCTGATTAATAATAAATACATCAAATTTCTCATTCTAACTACTTAACTGAATACTCCATTTCAATTTTAGTGGTAATGGTTTGTTGGAGTTTCTTTAATTATAAAAATGTCATGCTAGATTTAGAAGGAAAAAAAATCATGTAAGCAATTTCTCTAAACAACCACACATAAATGGATATAAATACTATTTTTTGTTGCAGGCTGTTTAAAATGAATGGTATGGTTAAAGGATAAATATGGAACTAGTTTCTTCTGGCAACAAAAAACATCATCATGATGACACATTCATGGCAGTGGATACAAATGAAGAAGACTGGTACAGGATGCATGATATAGTTTTTACAAACGGGCAGGTACTATAATACAATTTTACTTCACATTAAAATATTATGAATTTATTTCATTTTCAATCAATGTCTTCCATTATGGCATTCCGCTCCCTCAAGTAGAATCTAGTGTTATTATTTCAATATCTGTTTAACCCCATGATTGCTAACCAATCAGAGACAGAGTATAAACCGGGCGCTACTAGCTTTGCAGGCTGATGCTACCCCCAGCAGCTAGCCAATATAAAGATATTCTCCTCCTTCTGTGGGCTTCTTAGGTTTTGAATAAGAATGTATCCAGGCTAAGCCAATAGGGGGGGTGTCAATAGAGAGCATGTATAATAATGTAATGTGCTTAAAATTGAGATGCTACTTTCATTATATCTGTGTAATGGACTTATCATTTATTATAACCAGTTTCTCTTTAATATTTATATTTCCCACTTCTAATTTAGTCTAAAAATGGGGAGAAAATTGGCAAATTTTGGTAAAAGAGTATGCAAACAATAGAAGATACACTTCCACCCCTACAGGTTGTGGCTGTGGGTTCAGTCTCAGTTGAAACGTAATGGATGCTTAGGGAGGTCAAGGACACTCCGCTCTGGAAAAGTTAGCTTTAACTCACAATAATATGGGAATAAACACACGTAAGGACATTCTTCTGCAATCTAACAGAGAGCTAAGTAACTAGACTAGATCCACAGAATAATACAAGAGATTTCAGTGCTTTCTGGAAGCAGGAATTATAGACAGAACATGAAAGAAAGCGAATATATTCGAGAGCAGCTACTCTGAGCAATGTTCAGCTGCTCGAATATATTCCTGTGTTAGCACTCAATGTAATTTTATGGGGAACGAATATATTCAAGGATAGCACTCTTAGCAATGTCCCGGCTGCTCGAATATATTCCTGCATAGCACTCGGAATAATTTTATGGGGAGCATTCTAAGGGTTAATGTTATAAGCCCGTATCATAGGTATTGTGTTGCCCGGAAAGTTCGTAGAGGTTTGAAAATAAGGTTTTAACTTAATTCTTTCAACTTATAATGAATACAAAGGCTATTTTTTTTAATATACCTTTAATCCTCAATGTATTAACTGGCATAGAGGTATATAAACAAATATAGCCTTTGTATCCATTATAAGTAGAAAGAATTAAGATATATCCTTTCAAAATCTCAATGAACTTTCTAGACCACCCAATATAAAATAATCCGCCATTATGTTCATTAATTCTCGATGTGGGTGAGCTTGTGGAGGGTTTTAGTGACGGCCAAATTGGGGAAGTCTTAACCTAGAACTATCGAGGGGAGGGTCAACACACCCCTATTTTACATTTTTCTTATTATTTACTTTAACAATGATAGGGTTACTTTACAAAATGTCAAATGCGCTATATCTTTGTAATATGCAATGTGTAGTACGGCAATCCTCTCTACGTGAGTGAAAACTTTCATATAATTTTCTCCCTTAAAATTTCAAATTGTAGGAAAACTTTATATTATTATTTATCTACTTTTTCTTTTTTGCTCTGAATATTTAGGTTGAATTATGTATGTAATTTTGTGCTCCAGAGCTCCCGGTCCTTGGCACTTCTCATCCAGACAGAGCCCTCTTTTTTCCTGAATTCGTCTGCCCATCTTTTTCTTTGCCGTCCTCTTCTTCTCTTCCTGAAATGTTAATTATAATTATTATATTTTGTACATATATATAATAAAGACTTAAATAAATAAAATAAATAAATAAATGTATGTAATTATATGATCCTATACATTTTTGTATAGACTATATTTTTTAATACGAAAAAAATATATATTTTTTTATGATATAATTACTAATCAATGAAGCTAAATAAATAAATAACCTCTTTTTTATTTAAAAAAAAAAAAAAAAAAAAAAAAAATCCTTTTTGATTTAGGGCTTTGGATCTAACACAGACGGAGTTTATTTTTTCGAGCCGGACCCAGGTATTCCTAATCACTATCTCCCTTGTCACAAAGAGTTAATTCTCCTGACAATTAGTGGTGAAAGAAATAGCTGAAGCTTCCCTCAGTTCTTTTTTAATAGCTCCAAGGTCGAACTCATGGAAAAGCCGGTGAACAAGAGAGGAGGGTCGGATTGCTGTATAAGTCCTTCGTGCTGGGGGCCCGGCGGCTCTCGACTGCTAGTCAAGTTCTCTTCCAGGGGCACAACGTGTCTTGACTCCTACAGCAGTCTTCAGTAAGGAAAGGGTTAAGAGCACATTATATGTGAAAAAGTTGCGAGATGTTTACCAACCTCTTCCCTGGAAAGTCATAAGGGACCCCTAAAATGTGCAATTGGAGGCTAGTTATCTGCCAGTATTTAAAAATCAATTAGTGCCTGTTAAATACTTATTGTCTACTTCTCTTAGTAGCCTTTGTTTAAGTTGCCTGATAAGTTTATTTGTTGAGCCCTATCTAGAATGCATACATTTTTTTTAAATTTTAATTGGTTAATAATAATATTTGTTTATTTAATTCAGACCAAAGTAAAAAAATATGATTTATAAATTCATGACCATCAAATGATTGAACCATCACCTAAAATTTCTTCCTATTAAAGTCTTCTCTGGAATAAGAGAGGGAATATGACTCCAAAATTATTCCTCAAAAACGAATTGTTAGTTCTTAATGGAAATCAAACAAGACACATTAACCTTGAAAAGTGAATGGAAAAAACACTACACTCAGAATTATTATACTTATCTTTGAAATCTTAATCACATTGTATTTAAATATTATATTTGTTTAATAATATTTATTTGCTTTCTATTTTACTGATCCGATTGATTATAAGTGCATCAATATTAAAAAAAAAAAAAAAAAAAAAGTGAAATTATTCGTCTTTAAATATTTATATTTAGTAAAAAATTTGTATAATTAATTAATTCCGCTAATGACACTTCTAAAAAAGAAATTCTTGTGCATTGTGCTCATTTTTCCTGATTGTATACGTATATTTTCTAATCTATATATCCTCAATTTCAATCAAAGCTATAAGAAAATTGAATTATTTCGATAGACCTCAAACTATTTATTTTTTAGTGAACAACAATTCTACAAAAGAGTATTATTAACTATTTAATAGAATTGACAATACATAACACAATAATTTGTATAAAAAAAAAAAAATTAAGGATAAAATCAAAGAGTTTTGTCCCTTCTCTCTCTTGGTTATCCTAAAGGGCTTGTTTCAGAAAAAATATTCAAATGCATTTTCCTAAAAACTACCATTTGTTGAGTTCGCCCTTCGTATCCGCAATCCTTCATATTTTGTTTCCCTACTTGCTATTATCGTGGAAAAATTACATTGATAAACTATTTTTACTGTTAAACAAATTTAAACTACTCTGATGAAATTTGCAAGAGAAGGGAAATTTTGAATGATTAATATCTGCAATGACAGAACCCCACCCAAAGCTTAAGTGAATCAAACCCTCTCTTAACTAGACTTTTCTAGTTTTATTGAAAGGCTCATTTTACTGCTAAAATTAATTGAAACAAATCAATAAAAAAAACTACTAAAGTTTGTTCTTTACAAGAACAAACCTACTATTTTGAAATTTCAAGCACTAATTTTTCCAAATGACTTTTTTATACCTTTTACTTGCCATTGTTCCAGAAGTCATTATTTTTCATCGAAAACAATTTTTTCCCACCAAAACAAAGAATGAAATGGTTTTTTAAAATTTTTTGAATAAATATTTTATCACTTTTAGTTTGGTAAAAGAAAAGTTAAAGTTTCTGATTTTTGAGTGTCGAGAGGTGTATTTATTATTTTTTTTTTTTTCTTTCAAGGCTAAAGCAATGAAATTAAATTTGAATGTTGATTTAATTGATTTTTATAGATTACTGAAAATAATTCATTGTAGAAAGTGTAAATAAAAAATTAGGGAAATAGTTCTAATAAAGAAATTGATATATGCCAACTTCCTCCTGACGAAAACGATCTCCTTACAGACGTAGAAGACAGTGACGTAAGACAGATGGACATTACATCATTTCGGCATCCCAAGGAAGGTGTGTTCATTGTGGCACTAACACAAAATATCAATGCAAAGAATGCCAGAAATGCATTCATATTGATTGTTTTCCAAAATATCATTGATTTTAAATAGTCTATTAGCATCACAAATATTTTTTTATATGTTCAATTAAAAATCCGTATTCTTACATATACACACTTTCTATTATTTTTCAAACAATTATAATGTTTTATAATAATTATTTTTGATCAATATTAATAAAAGCAATACTATTCTTGTATTGAATATTCTATTAAAACTATTTCAAAAAAATGTGTTCGTTTTTCTTTGTATAACCTGAACCTGCCAGGGTTCCACTTCTGGAACATGTTAGAGAACCACAAAGGAAATTTTTTATTTAAGAATCTAAACTGAACCTTATTGAAACCAATATTAAAGAAAAATAAAATAAAATTTCTAATGGAATTAGGGCCCGGCGTGTAAAAGGTTAAAAATTGCCTGAGAATCTGTTTTGTAGGAAATTTAATAAGCTTTTGAATGGCTGCCTTTCGATATATATATATATATATACATATATATATATATATATATATATATATATATATATATATACATATATATATATATATATATATATATATATATATATATATATATATATATATAATCCATATACATACATACATGTTTAACTATATACATACATACATAAATATACGCTAACACACATTTGAACCACTGACCTAGGGATCTGAAACGTGGTTATTCCTGGATTGTGTCATAGGGTCGTCTTAATAAGCGAGTTTCCTCCCTAAAAAGGAAGGGAATATAGAAATATTCTTTAAGTTTTTCTATTTTATAATTGACCCTCAGGCCTTCAACCAAGGAAGTAGTATACATCTATATATATATATATATATATATATATATATATATATATATATATATATAAACACACTCACTCACACACACCAACACACTTTATATTTATAACATATATACAAAGTAGATAAATACTTACATTTTATTGCAACTGGGAAACTCTAGTTGTATGAATTGATTATTTATTTTATTTATGATGTCTTTATTGGTAATATTTTTTTTTTTAAAGATTTTGGAATACATTGGGCATGGATTAACTATACTGGATGTTGGTTTTGCGCAAGCTCGACACCCATTAAATCCAACTTTTCACTACTTTGAAATTCAAATAATTGACCCGGGTGAAAATTGTTATATTGCTATAGGCCTCACTCAAAAGGTAAGGAATTAATTGAAGGGATTATGTAATAGTTGTTGAAATTTGGGATTATTCCAGTTTTGAAGTAACTTAAAAGTGAGTTTTGATTTGTGTTAAGATTAATTTATAGATCATTATAGGAAATAATCAATAGATGAATGAGATATTTACATAATAAATGTACTAATTGAACCTCTTGGAAACCAATAATGTTGAACCTATAAAAATGCAACGCCTCTTTTATTAGTCTAATTGCTTGAGTAAAATCAAAGAGCACTTGTTAAATAATTAGTAGCTTGTTATATAAGACAAAATCATTTATTTTTACAATATTTTTAAGGATTATCCTAAAAATCGCCACCCTGGCTGGGATGAAGGTTCTATCGCTTATCATGCAGATGATGGAAAAATATTTATTGGTAGTGGTGTTGGTGAAGATTTTGGTCCTAGGTGTCATAAAGGTGACATTCTTGGATGTGGTATCTCATTTGCTAATTATTTTAACAGGTAAAAATAAAATTATTTTAGAATTCATTGTCAATTAATTGTAAAGATAAAATGAATTTTCAATGGATGGTTCTTGCAGTTTTCAGGACTTAGTGTTTGAAGATGATTATGACTGGAGTGATGAATCACTTTCTTCAAGTGATAATGAAATTACTAATAATATTGCAGATAAAAGAAGTAAATTCAAACAAAATAAATTAGTTGAGGTAAGTCAATTTACAATTCATGGAAGACTACTTTATTCATCCAGGACGTAGTGTGTTATTTTACCATACCATTTCTTCAGGTCCGTCTTGTGATAAAACTTATTGATTGAGCATTACTAATGGCCAAATGGAAAATCAACTGAGCGAGGTATGGGTTCGTGCTTCAAGGTTAACCAAAAATGCTTAACATTTTTTTTTTTTTCAAATAATTTCCTCAGGCATGAAAACTTCTATAAAGGATATTGATATAATAAAAATCAGATGTCAGATTGAATGCTTGCTCCGTGCTTTAAATACTCCAGCTGACAATCTTTATACCTCTTGAAAAGCAGCAGATGATTTATCTCTGGAATAAGCAGTCAATATTTCATTCGTGAAGAAGTAATTCGAAAATATTTATTTTTCTAACGTGTTTACAGGATTAGCTGGTGTACAATATACCACTTTTTACGCACCTGGTTTGGGAAATTCTCATTTTTTTAATATAAATAAGCATTGTAAAAATATTCCTGGCTAAGGAAATCCCCCCCCCCCCCCCCAAAAAAGAAAAGAAAAAAAAAGTCTCAGCATTTTCGGTATTCGCCCGGTATATGTCTTCTGACCTACGATATTTTCTTATATTTTGTGGCTTAGGATCAATAAAAAAGTGATATACATGATTTTTCAACCACTTCTTTAAAATTCATTTGCCCTACATGTTTTCATATTCTTCAGTAGCCATTGCCACCTAAGCAATTTTTTTATATCCATAAATAATTGTCAAGAATAATTTAAAAAGTACACCTTTATTCAATATTTGTATTAATTAAGTAGTTATTATTTAAAACACAACCTCCGGGTTTAAGGTATATGTTATTTTTTAACGTTTTTTCCGTTTTATTACTTTAAACAGATCAGATTAAATTTTATATTATGTTTAATTGAAAAATAAACATATTATAATTGTGCCCTACATGAATAATTACCTTTTAGATATGAAGTGTAAAGTGTGGTGTTTTTTTTGTTTTTTTTTTAAATATACTTTTAATTAACATGGAAATGAATGGATTGTAGATGTAAGTGTTATTTCCTTATTGTTTTTGCAGGTGTTCTTTACAAGAAATGGATCAATTATTGGTGTTAGGTGTGTAGAGATGCCGGCAAGTGGTTTTTATCCATCTGTTGGAATGCTTAGTACAAATGAAAAGGTCCGGGTTGATTTGAGACCGTTGACTGGATAAAACTAATTTGAGTACCTACATTTCAGTCTTGTACCTATTATCTGTGATGTCTATGCTTATGCCAGCTACATTTTATAAGCATATTAAAATTAAATTTATAGATATTGATTCTTCATAATATCTTACCATTGTAAGAAACATAGCTTCTAATGTTTCCTTTTTATATGTGAAATATTTTGTCTACAACATGTACTTATTTTCTGTATATAATATAGCTTGTTATTGTTATAATAAGGTAATTTCATTCAACCTTGCTTTCAATCCAATGGTAATAACTTCCTTATGTTATATGATATTTAATAAATAGTCTGAAGAGTTTCTGACCGCAACATGAAGATGGCAGCAATCATAAATAAAAGCAAGTGTTTTTTTTTTTGTTCACAAGTTGACAGTTACCCACCTAAATTTCAGCCATTTTGGACGCACAGTTTCTATGTAACAGGCGTTTGAGTGAGTGTTTTTGTGAAAATGGACAAAATCAAGTATCGAGCTGTCATTAAATATTTGTTTTTGAAAGGCAATACGCCTACGCAAATAAAAGATTAGTTGGATTCTGTTTACGGGGACGACTTAAAGTGGCCATACGAGGTTTGGAGACGATGAACGTTCTGGACGTCCAAAAACTGCAACTACCAAAGTTCACGAAATGGTGCTAGGCGACTGCCGAAATAAAGTGTGAGAGATAGCAGAGGTTATGAACATGTCAAGAGAACGTGTTTGTTACGTATAAATCAACATTTAGATATGAGAAAGCTGTTGCACATTGGGCGCCGCGTTTGCTCATGTTAGACCAAAAATGTGTTCGAATTAAATTTAATTGTTTCTTAAGATTAAAAAATCTATCGTGATTGATTCCAACAAATCATAAGCCATTGGTTATTCGAATATTTATGTAAAATTTAAATGAAGAATAAATAATTTATTATTCAACAATATATATTTATTCTGATTGATTATATGAATAATTTGTAAATAAAATATAAACTCCATTCACTGAATAATGATTAAAAGTAATTATCATTCATTCACAAATAAAAGAATAAATGTAATATTTATAATAGAATAAATGTAATGTTTTTGGCCAACACTGCTTGAATTTATTCGTACTTCACATATTTGTGAATACAAATGTAAATAAATTCGTATTCATAAGTGTGAATACGAATTTATTTGTATTCATGTATAATAAATATATAAATATAAATAAAATTTAATTCGCAAATTTTCCTCTAAATAAAAATAAATTCACAGAAAAAAATTGTTAATATTCACAAAGAATCAACTGATTACAAAAAAATTCACATTAAAATATATGCAGACAAGGTATAGTTGGGATTCGGCTAGGAGAAAAAACGTCAGACTTTCAGAAAGAAAATTAAAATATATGAATACAAATTTATTACAATCAATATCCTTCCTTATACCATCTTTTATATCTTTCCTAATACCTCCTTCAATATCCATCCTAATACCACCTTCTATATCCTTCCTAATACCACCTTCAATACCTTTCCGAATACCACCTTCAATGTCCTTCCTTATACCATCTTCTATATCCTTCCTAATACCACCTTCCATATCCTTCGTATTACCACCTTCAATATCCTTCCTTACATCACCTTCAATAAATTTCGTAATATCATCTTAATCTTAAAAATTCATAATTTATTCGCGATTTTTTTGTGTATAAATTAGATCATCCTCAAGATTGCTCCGATTTTCCCCAACATCCTTAGACTTGGATAAATCATAAAGTTTTCTAGCCATTTCAGCAGGAAATCTAGAAGTAAAGACGATAAAACTTAAACTAGCCATGGATGTAACGTTATGAGGCGCAACCGGCCTCGGAGGCCAGTCTAATAGCCCTGGAATTTCTGAATATAATATAGAATTTCCGCACATAACTGGTTTATGTTGAGTAAAGAGTACTATTGAAATAAAAAAAATCTTTAAAAACTCATCTTAAAAATAATAACGCAATTGGGTGCAGTTGGCCTCATTAGCCTCGTAGGGTACAGGGGGTGCTAAGTGAAGGTCAACAGTAAAATGAGGGATGGGGTCCTATGCACAGCTACAAGACAGGAAACTACTGGACCAGACGCTTTTCCGGAAATATAGGTAAAGGAGGATTATGTAAAAATGTGTTTCACTGGCTTCTCAGGCCGGCTGCGCACGACGGTACCCAAAAATTATTCAGAAATACCTAAGTCTTTTGCTTGAAACTCTTGATTTAAAAGATTTATTAAGTTGTCAACTCCCTTTTGTTCTCCAGTTACAAGCATGTCATCGACCCAAATAACTAGCCATACATTCTTACCCACATAGAGACAGAAATCACTTGTTGAACTCGTCATATTGTTCCTTTCCATGGAGTCATTAAATCTCTCTTTCCATTTTCTAGGAGCAGATCTAAGTCCGTAGAGGCTTTTGATAAGTTTTAGCACTTTTCTTGGTTCTTTCTTCGCACCATCAGGGGTTTTGATACAGATGTCATTGTCCAGGTAACTGTTTAAAAAAACAGTTGGTATATCGAGATGTTTTACTTTCCAATTATTACTGATTGCAAAGGATATAAATAGCCAAATTGACAGTAGTCTGCCTACTGGTGCATAAAAATTGTCTGAAGGATTTTCTTGGTACCCTTTAGCTAAAAGTCGAGCCTTTTTCAGTCCATTTTGCTTGACTTTGGAGATCCATCTGCAGTCAATTGCTTTTTCTCCTTGAGGCAATGTTGCAACTTCCCATGTACCATGATGTTTGAGAGCATCTATTTCTTTATGAATAGCTTCTTCCCACCTGATTTGATAGCTTTCAGGTTCACCATCTAATAAGCAGTATGCTTTGTATTACTCCTTGCCATCTAGTTTGCAGGGTTGTTTGATATTTCTTCTAGATTTTCTCCTATTATTTTCACCCTTTTCTTCTTCATCTTCAAAACTGTAGAAATCATTAAAGAGCTATTATCACTATTTGATGAGGCCCTTGACAATTGTTCTTCTGTACCCTTTTTATAATTTCCAGAGGTCTTTCAATTTGCTTTACAAATGTGTCATTCATATTATATTGGTATAAGTCTTGTTTTTTTATTATACCAAGTTTTGTTTCATCAAAAGTTACATCTCAAGAACAAACAATTTTGTCCTAGCCGGGTATCCTCCTCCTGCTTAACCAACCATTATCATAGACTTTGCTCTTAGTTCTAGTTTACTTTCTCTTGGAAGTTTTAGAACCCATGCATGAGAACCAAATACTCTTAACTTGGAGACATCGTTTTTGCCATACAATATTGTAGCAGGTGTACTGCCATTAAGAGCACTTGACAGAGATCTGTTCAGTTCATATGCTGATGACTTCACCCCAAAGGTGTCTTGGTAGGTCACTGTCAGCAAATTTAGTCCTAACTTTGTTCATTAAAGTTAGATTCATCCTCTCTGATTTTGAGTTCTGCTGAGGCACCTTTTAAAGTTTGTAGAAGTGAATTCAGTACCCTTGTCAAGCCGAATTTGGTTTTGGCTCCATGTTGAGTCCACCAATTTTATATAATTCGTTAAGTTTTGTTCTGCCTCATTTTTATTTTTCAGGAGGTATAAAGTAGTAAAAAAGTGCGACTCGCAGGAACTACATCATCTTAGTGCGGTTCCGTTCTTATCCCTAGTCTTATTTGGAAAGATTAAAATAGAAACAGTTATTATTTTGGTTCCACCTTTCTTGAAAGGTCTTGATCTTACCTGTAAGGGTCTGCCAACCCCAGAAAGGCCTCCACATAGAGGCAGTTGAATATAGCCAAGGTCTTCGAATCTCTCTCTTGGAAAGCTATATTTCTAACAATAAATTGTTTTTCTTATTTTACTTAACCTGTTTTATTGTCAAATACATTATCCAACCATAAGCAATTAAAAAATAACAAGGAATAAAAACAGACAAAAAGAACCGTTTGAATAAACAAAATCAATTACTTTAAAGTTTTAAGCACTTATTTCTCCAATTGACGTCGCCTAATTAAAACTTTCTTCAGAACCTTTTTAGTTGTAACTTGACCTTTCAAATTAGACGAAAGATTTTTGTACCAAATTTCATCAAAATCGCACTATTATTCACTGTGCTAGACCCCCAACAGACAAATATATATATATATATATATATATATATATATATATATATATATATTTTTTAATAATATTTCTTTATTGATTATTACATGCTGTATATAAATACATCTGGTAATATGATGAATGATACAATATGGAGGTTCTGTGCTCAAGGCCTTCCAACTTCATCCTCGATTAATGCCAGAAAGACGCTCAGATGACGTTGAGAGGTGCCTACACAAGCTCCCTTCTGCTCCGACCAGTGGCTGGAGTCAAAGAGAGATCGGTGAGCCACAGAAAATTGTCGCACTTGAACAATGAGAAAGCCATTGCTAACACTTCACTTGGTCACTGCAGCAGATCTCTAGGCCAATGTCTTTTGAGTCGCCTCGGTGGAGAGAGTGGGTGGGTGGCACTTGATAGGGAGAGGACTTCAGGATTTTGAAGTCCTCTCCCTATCAAGTGCTGCCCACCCACTCTCTCCCCCGAGGATATATATATATATATATATATATATATATATATATATCCTCGGTGGAGAGAGTGGGTGGGTGGCACTTGATAGGGAGAGGACTTCAAATATATATATATATATATATATATATATATATATATATATATATATATATATATATATATACACACAATATATATACACACATATATATATATACACAAAGGACCCCGCCCTTTCCTAATGGAAAATGGCTTTCGGTCAAATTGAACGAAACTATGCTCGTTGGATAGAGAAAGTCTTTCTGAACAAATGTCTCCATGGGCACAAAACCCGAAAGTTGAAACATTTGGGTATCCGAAGTTTTCCATTTTTAATTTTTGCAAAATCTCGAGATCTCTGGTTGGAAGGTTTCCCAAGCCATTTGGCCAGTAAAAAAAATACCTATCAATTATTTTTCGAACAACACCACATTTGACACTCCTACCCCCCCCCCCCCCCCCCCTCCACCCATGGGAGTGGGAGGGGGGAGTTTGTTTTTTGCAATTATCGTCTATCCATTATCATTTGAAGATCTTTTCATCGGCAATACACTGAAACCTTGCCTCATACCCTTACCCTTACCCCTTGGGATATGCTCGTCATCATCAAAACATCAAATATCCGACTTCTTACTTGCTGAATCATACGTTAGATGCAGCTGATCGATAGCAAACGAAAAGTCAAAACAGTTGAAAAAGCGGCCCTTTTCAGGGCCACTAATGTTAATGTCTGCTAACGGAACACTTTTTTTTTGCGAAAAAAGGACTTTTTTGGAAACATACGAGATGGAGGTAGGTTGGGGTTTGGGGTGGGGGCAGGGCCGCCACATCTCAGAGCCGGGCCCGGAACCAGATCACGGGCCCCACTTCTCAGAGCCAGACTGAAAATTCTAGTACTTTGATATAGGACTTTGGACATTTTTAAATTATTTTGATCTTGAGTTTTGAGCGAAATGAGAATAAAAGCCAACAATCGGTGCAGCAAAGGTCACTTTCGGTACTTCTAGTTTTATAACGACTCCTAATGAAATATACTATTCTGGGACTGCACTTGTTTTGTTGTTCATGTACATTAAAAAAATATAGATCCCATTCCAATAAATATAGGCTACGCTCGTCTATATTTCTAAACCCCATTCTTTTTACAAGCTCATAACCTATACATTTTTTTCCAATTAGCGAGGATCGGCCCGGGCCCCCGTGGCGCCCGGGCCCGGGACAACTGTACCCGGTTGTCCCCTCCCCCCATGTGGCGGCCCTGGGTGGGGGTGGGGTAAGGGAGTGAGGCAAGGTTTCAGTGTATTGCCTTCGAAAAGATCTTCAAATGATAATGGATAGACGATAATTACAAAAAGAAGCGTCCCCCCACTCCCGTGGGGGGGGGGGGGGGGGTAACAGTGTCAAATGTGGTGTCTTTCGAAAGGTCTTCGAAAAATAATTGATAAGTATTTTTTTTTTCCTGGCCAAATGGCTTGGGAAACCTTTCAACCAGATCTCGAGATTTTGCAAAAATCAAAAATGGAAAACTTCGGATACCCAAAAGTACCGAAAGTTCGAACTTTTGGGTTTTGTGCCCATGGAGACTTTTGTTCAGAACGATTTTCTCTATACAACGAGGATAGTTTCGTTCAATTTGACCGAAAGCCATTTTCCATTAGGAAAGGGCGGGGTCCTTTGAACCACCATTATTTTCGTTCTCTATGGGTTCTGAAACGCAAAATTTTCTAGTCGGCACTTCCGGATTGCGTCATGAGGTCAACCTTACAAGCAGGGTTCCTCCCTATGGGGGGAGGGAGGAACCGCACTAATGAGAAAAATCATCCACGACTACCTGAAAGTAGTGTTCATTCTCCATTGTTGGAGTTCTCACTAGTCCACTGATGTGTGAATGAATTAGTTCACCAATTTCCTTTGTTGATTTTGTTGTTCCTTTGAAGGGTAGTCTTCCTGCTTTTCCTTCAAGACATTAGGGACAGTTTTCATTATTGTATGGCAAATTTAGTAACTGTAATCCACATCAATTTAGGTGTCCCAGCCTTGTGTGCCATAAACTTCCTTTACTGGAACTTAGCCCACTAAACTCTGTATTGACATTGGCACATTTAGGTTTTATCTTTAAAAAGAAGAGGTTACTCTGCCTATTCTTACATTTCAAATACTTATTTTTACCTTTAATTATTACTTTATATTAATTGTGATTTTATATTGTAGATCTCTTATATCTGTCATGTATTCTTGTAAATTTTCAAACATTAAATGATTCATAGCTTCAGAATCCAATATAAATTAAGGAATTTGTGTTACTTATTTCGCAATTGAAGAAAGAAAATGTCATGTCTGCTTCATGTGTCTTCTTAGGTGTACTGACATTATTCTTTTTTAAAATTTTCTTTTTAGATGTCTTCTTAATGTTGTCACATTTTAGCATAAATATGCTTTAGCGGTGACTAAACTGGAAAAAAAGTGTCACAAAGAAGTGTCCGCTGGTGTTCGCGCATGCACACTGGCGTTCGTGCATGCACAGTGGAGCTTGCTCATGTGCAGTTGAGTTGGCGCATTCGCAGTGGCGTTCGCGCATGCACAGTGAAGCTCGCACATGCGCAGTCGAATCCGCGCATGTGCAGTGGCCATGTATGAAAAAGAAGACTGTATGTGTAAAAAAAAGTGTCCGCTTGCGTTCGCGCATGCCCAGAGGCGTGGCCATGTACAAAAAAGAAGACTACATGTGTCACTAAGTGTCCGCTGGCATTCGCAGTGGACATGTATGAAAAATAAGACTATATGTTATACAGTATATTACATAGGTTTGTCGAGTGGACCATATTTATGTTCCTGAATTTAAGCTCTAGAAGGCTCTAAAAGAAATAATTTTTTCTTTGATCCAACAGTTTGCAATTTTATGAACTTTCCCACCCCCATGGTGTTATTTTAAATACTACTTCGTTTTTTTCTTTTTTTAATGAGGTTTGTTGTTGGCCCTTTCTCTTAATTTCCTCTTCCAGCAGTCTGCATTTGACAAATTCTTTAGTTGGATCTTGTTTCATGGTTTCTATTGCCGTTATGAGAGTATTATAATCATCACCCATTGATAAAAGGAGATGCCTGATCTTGTCTGTTTCTTCCATTTTTGCTCCAGTATTATCAGTGTCTCCAACGAGCTTGTCGAAATGTAGGAAGTGTTCCTCTATTTTGTAGTTGGGATCATATTTAAGGGGTAATAATTTTTTCATCAGATACAACCTACTGAAAATACTTTTCCTTTAAAAAACTTCTTCTAAGGACTTCATCATTTCTCTCGCATATTTGGCATCTTCATCTAGGTCAAAATACTTATCCGATAAACACTGTACCAATAAAAACTTTGCTTAAGCATCCTTTAGAAGAGCAGCTTCTTTCTCATCTTTAGGAACTTCTTCAGGCAAATGGTGGATAGTTTCTAACAGTTGATTTTCTTCTAGAATCATTTTTACACAAAACTTCCAATTTCCGAAATTATTATTGTTGGATAAGATAGGTAAACAAAGCTGTAGGTTAGCGGTTGCCATAATGCCATTCACATGGTCTTCAAAGGTAAATAACTGATCACTTTTTCGAACGAGTTATTATTTTGTACATATTACACTTCTTTAAGTGATAAATTCTGGGCCCATAACCTAATATCTGAACAGCAGAGAAGGCGAAATAGAACTAGCAGAATTGCTATAGAAACACTATTTAATGAGTACCGCACATAGGAAGTTTAGAACACAACTGTCCAGTGATAGCCTCTGAAAGAGGTTATGCTTATAAAACTTGATAGTTTCATGAAGCCAATTAGGTTCTCTCTATTCGGGGGAATGACTGGTGACATAATTTCTCAACTAATACAGGGTTGTATGGAAATACATCTCAATAAGTTCTGGATACGTTTTGCTATTTTTATGGCTTCTTGGATAATTCTTTTTGGTGTCTTTGATGCCTGAACTTTTACTATATCAAACTCTTTGGAATAATTCATGTTTAAGAAATTTTCTACAAATTCTGATATTTTTGTATCTGTATTATGATGTCCTTGGAGTCTTGTGGATATCAATCTTCCTGTTTGTCCTATATATTTCTTCCAGCATAAATATAGTTTGCTTTATATACTTGGTGTGGTTAATCTCAATTCACATTTAAACTTTCAAAACAGGTGACTGATCTTGTTGGTCATGAATATTGTTTTGATGTTATATTTCTTCAATACTTTTCCAATGTTATTTGGCATTCTTTCACGTTATGAACAATGGTTAAAGAGAAATTCTGGTGAAGGCATCAAACTGAGGAGGAAGTAGCATCCGGGAAGCCATTAAAACAGTAAAGCATAGAGCTTAGATAGAGAAGGTTGATATAGATTGAGCAAATTTCTTATTTACAATTTTTGAAATTCATTTAATTTCCTTTCTCTGTTTCTGATCAACCACGATCTTATGAATAGTAAGTCTGTGTGCCTAAACTATGGCACAAAAAAAACTGTTCCATTTTCAAAGTATTAAATAACAGAAAATGAAGGGTCAGTTATACTTCAGCATTTTTTTATTAAAGGCATGTATATGGAGAAAATAGTAGGTTGTCGAGCATTCTTGTATTTTTGTCATAACAATTCAAGTACACTAATTCTTGTCTAAATAAAAGAAATATGAACAAAGTAATCACTACTCAATAAACATTTTTCATTCATTTATTACAAAAAAAAAAAAAACCTTAAATAACTCATATAAAATTAACATTATTGATTAAATATACTTAAAAAAAATTCATTGGTTTCAACAAATGTTGATGATATGGACAATTTGTTATCATTCTTCTGACCTTCCAGAGGCTGTCTAAAAGTGTTCTTCAATTCATTCACTTCTTATGTTCATCTGGAAAGAATGATAGGCTGTCAAACATTGTTTAATTTGAGCATAACTCTACAAAAACTCTTAATTTTTGGTATTCATTTATATTTACAGATGTGTGCTCCTATATAATTTATTTATAGCGTAAGCAACATGAAGAACCATTATAAATGAAAAACATTTAATAAAAAAAAAAATTATTAATTATTCCGAAAAACCCCTATTTATCTCAGGTATGAAATAATTAAATACTCATAATACCAACAATTGAACAATATGAATATACATATTGACCTCCTAACACTTAGTGCTTATCCTACGCCAGATGGCAAAATAAATAAATAAATTTATTCTGTTTATTTTTGTCATATTTTATTTTCGCCATTATATATTTTTTTTAATTATATAATTTTTTTTTTCTTAAAAACTCACCTACGAGTTATATTGTAATTAGGCACCATTAAATTGTTACATCACATTACGAGTTGTCTCAAAGTGGCTTTTATAAAAAGTGTGATGCTCCACTATTGTTTAGAGTGAAAAAAGTAAACAATCACATAAACAGGGGTCTCCCCATGGTCTAGTGGCTAATGCCTTAGTTTCTCATGTGGGAGATGGTGGGTTCGATTCCCACTGGCGGCAAGACTTTTCTCATTTCACGCCTCGTTGAGGAAATGCCTTGCTGCCCCTTGGATTTGGACGCTAATGACTCAGACGTCGATGCGCCGAAAAAAGAAAATCACATAAATAGATCTTACTGAGCCAGCCAAATGCGGCAACGTGCAGTGCAAGGTGGAGAAAACCACTAAGTAATGGAACGTTTGTATTAGTGCTTAGGTTAAGTTGGTGTGCAATGTCATGGGAAAATGCTTAAAAACCTGATTAACTTGAAAAATTGGCTAACATGAATGACTCTGAGTATGAAGATTCCAAGAAACTCCCAGCTAACTCTAATAGTACAGAATCGCATGTCATAGAAAAAAAATTGACCAAACATGATACCTTAAGAATAGAATATTCAGTTATTATTATTTTATTTTATTTTTAAGAGGACCAATCTTCATACTGACCAAAGTAACAACAAACGAATTGTCCTACATGAAACAGTATTGTCCCATTTGCAATAATGAGATTTTTGTTTCTTGTTTTAAGCAAGTTTTCCTGCTAATTTCCATCCTATTGGAGTAAACATGTTAGGTTTCAAATGCCATTCTGAGGTTAAGTGAAATCAGATCCTGTTGATTGAGCAGGTTGTGGATGAATTTTTAGATAAATGTTAAGTATTCGTTACAAAACATTGATACAATTCTGTTTTATTTCCTGAATGTCTATTTTAAAGAAACTCCTATTCCTGTGAAACAATTGTAGAGGAAATACACAAAAATTGTAGAAAGAAACTAAAAAAAGGTGAGTTTATTTGGTAGAGGGTCTGTAATCATTTGTAATGGGAATAAAAATGAGTTGACCTCAACATATCACCCACCAATATGCATAAAATTGAAATGGTATAAACAGTTAAAAACAGGAATGGAACGTATCAAATATACAAAACATTATAAGGGATTACAGAATATCTAATATTGACCCAGCCAATAACACTGAGAAGACTAATAGGTGGCCGAAAAAAAATGGTCTACATCATGGCCAGACATGGGTACATCATGCTCATAATATCATCAGCAGCGTGGTCATGATGCTCTGGTATTCATTGTATCGTAATGCAAGTAGAAGTAAAATTTGACTATTAAGATTTCAGAAATCTTTTTGTTATTTTGTTTGATAAGCAATAAAATGTCACACTAAGAAGGACTCAAATCCAAATTCTCTATTTTGTTACTCGGAAATAATTCCCGCTACTGAAAAAAATGACCTACAAAACCCTGTCATCATTCAAGTAAGAAAAAGCAACTTAAAACTTGTTTGTGAAGAAAAGCTTGCAGAAACAAATGTTTCAAGGATTATAATACAAGGTTTAACATCATATATGTTTTTTAAGAGAGACTTCTCTCCAATCTTTTTTTTTTATTCTTCATTCAAATAAATAATTTTGTTCTAGCAAGCATTCTAGTTTTTATTTAACCTTACAACAAGAACCCAACACATTAAAATCTAACAGATTTTCTACACTAGCTGACACTGCGCAATATAAGAGTATTCTTCTGAGACAAGCGCCAAATATGAGTTAGTTAATACCACTATGTAGTCTGTATAAAAGTAGCTATAGTTGGATGTTGAGAGGAGCCAAGCTAATTTTTGAGGGAATATCTTCGGAAGACTTTATTTAACAAAAATTGAAGGATGCGTAAATCGAAAATATACTGGAACACTTTTTTTTATGTAAAAAAAATCTAAAAAAAAACAACACTTTTTTTTGTACTTCTTTCACTTGTAACTCCGAAACTATTTATGTCAGGGACATTCTCAAGGCGTCGAAATAATCAAAATAAAAGGTTCTGTAATTATTCAGAAATGTTAAAATTGATTCTCGGCCGAGCAAAGTAACAATACATATGAAAAATATGGCAAAAAATAGTCATGTTTTGTATAATTTTTTTCTACGACTTAAAAAGGATTATGTTTTTCATATTCCAGGAAAAGATGTCAAACAACTCATTAAATTTTGTTTTAAATGGTTTAATGGGATATGCATAATAATCAATTTGGATGGCCTCTTGAAGATTGGTCAAGCAGCTGTCCCAAGAGGGAATAATACCAGAAATGAGGGGTTTTTGGTGGGTGAGAGTCCCACACACTGGGGATTTGCTCAGGGCAAACACCCTGACAGCCTTGTAGGTTTTCCCCTCATTGAAAAAAAAAAAAAAAAAATTATCAATTTGGATGGCCTCAGTATTTTTTAAAATTAACAATTTTGTGGCTTATAAATAAATTAAATATCTCGGCGAATTTTCAACCAAATTGAAATCAATGAACGTCATGAAACTCATGAAAGTGCTCTTAACCCTTTCTGGACGGTGGGCTTCTCCAGCAGCGAGCACAAAGCCGTGACTGGCTGACGGTGGGCTTCTCCAGCAGCCACCTCACCTCTTTATCGTATAAGGACGGTGGATTCTTATCTTTTGGTGTATTTAGTTCTATAATTGTTTATTTTTGTATAAATCTGTATTTTTTGTATTTTAAAAAGAGTAAATCGCTGTTGTAGTGAAGATCGAGAATTAAATGAAAAAAAATAAGGACGGAAAGCTTCTCTAGTTCTTTAGACTATTAGTGACATTTCTTAGTAGACGTGTTTGAGACTTCTCGGAAGATGAAACATCGCAGCCCGGCCCTTCCTCAGTTCCAGGAAGCAATATTGAAGAGCATTCTAGGATTTCGAGGAAGACGGTGAGCTTTTTCCCAAGCGTGAACAATGTAATTTGCTGAGGAAGCATCGCAGTTTCCAGTGATATAAGTTTTTTTTATCAGTAGTACAAAGGTGTTACGCAGAAAGGTTACTGCACTAATTAAAGAATATATATATTGCTAATACGAGAACACATAAAAAAACAAACAAACTTTTTTTTTTACTTTATTTTACTAAATTAATGATTTTATTTAAAATTATTTTGAATTAATCTTTTCTTATTGCTAATGTAATAATTATAATTTCTAATTAAAAAAAGGTAACTGGGTAATTAGAAAACAATAGAGAGAAACTAAAAAAATGAGTTAGGGATTATAACGTTTTTTGGAAACTTATTTCACGTTTTTCGTTTCTGAAACACGCATTGAAAATTGTAGGATAATTAAATTTCCATTTCCAAAATATTGGAGGGAGAAGAACATTAAATATTTTAAGAAACACAAAATTAACTTGGAATAACCTTTAGAAGGCTAAAAACTAGACAATTGTCGGGCGTGCGTGGATGGTAGCTAGCTAGTAGCCGTCAGGAGGGACAGGCAGGTATCGGGAGGGTCCCGTCACCGGGTACCCTTGGTCATACCACTCCCGCCGTGTCTATAGGGTTAAGTGTCTTTGAAAAAGGCATATGCATTAGAGAGATGTGTAGTGCAGGCCCAGCGTTGTGACATGTCAGCAGATAGCTTGGCTTTCTTTCTATCCCCACTACTCCCGGCATTGTCCTATATCCTTTGTATTTGGTTTGGGACCTCATTACGTTATTCCCGGTTAGGTTTGTGGGTCTGGTATCGTATCATACTGAATCCGCCAGAACAATTTCTTCAGTGGGCCTGCTGTCATAGCATATTTGACACTTAACTAAATTGTAATTAATTCACTTTTGAAAATTACATAATTTCAAAAGTTTCTTCACTTATTGATTTTGTTTATGTTTGCCAAAATAGAACAATAAAAAAAGAAGACCTGGGCTCAATGGAATTTTTTTTTTTCAAAGCCATCGGGCCTGAAGTGTTAATGTCGTCACTACTATGTCAAACTATTGAATAAAAAAATATCACTTTTCAGATTCGAGAATTTGCTCTTGGATTGGGGACAATAAGGCTTGTCACAACTCTAACCCCTTTAGAATAGCCCTTAATGTCTTAAATAAAGTATTGAATAAGACACTTTTTCAATATACTTCGTCAATGGATAGAATCGTTCTCTAGTTTGCTCCGATTTACATATTCGATAGTTTGACATGGTAGAGACGATATGATCCCTTAGGTATTCAATTCTGTTCTGTAGATCCTGAGATACGCAATGTCAAAGCGTCCTTTTGAGAACTTTCCACCACCGCTTTATGATTTCAATTTGGGAGAAAAATCGTCGATATGTTCACTGTGTTAATAACTTTAAAACAATCCTGAAGCCATCCAAAGATTTTCAATCTGTAAAATGTTTTAGAAAGTTCAAATGCCTTAGCTTTTTAACAAACATATTTCAAATTAGTAAAGCATTTCCTCTGGATTATGCAAAATGTTAATTTTTTCAGTAATACCTCATTTTCAAATGTTTTTATGCAAAAACTATCAAACTGATGAAAACGAAATTTAGTGAGTTGTTTTATTATAAAATCATTATAACATATTTTTCCTAGAATATGAAGGACCTAAATGCATTTTAAGTTACCGAAAAAAAGTATACAGAAAATGTCTATTTTTGCCATATTATTTGTATGTATTGCTATTTTCCTCAGCCGAGAATCAATTTAAACATTTCTGAATAATGTAACATTATAGAAGCTTTTATTGCCATTCTTTTGACACCTTGGTAAGGTCTCAAAAGAATAGTCCATGAGTAACTACTCATGGAGTACGGAGTAACTACTCATAGAGTAGGGAGTCATGAGCGAAAGAAGAACAAAAAAAAAAACATGGTCTATTCAATTTGTTTTAAATAAAAAAATAACAATGTTCCGGGAAATGTTCCATTCACGCACCCTTACCTTATGGCGAGTAGTGCGGGCAAGCCGACCCTGCAGTTGGGCAATGTCTCTATCTGTCCGGGCCTGAGTTATGAAGCTATTCTCGCCCTCCTCTCTACGTGCATGAACACTCATATAATTTCGTCCCTTAAATTTGAAATTGCTGGAAAACGTTTTCTTTAGCTCTAAATATTTAGGTTGAATTATGTAATTATATCCTCCAATAAATCTTTATATAGACTATATTTTTTAATAGGAAAAATAATTTTTTCGTGATATAGGTATTAATCAATGAAGCTAAATAAATAAATAACCACTTTCTTAATAAACAAAAAACAGCCTCTTTTTCGATTTAGGGCTTTGGATATAACACTGGCAGGTTAATTTTTTTGAGCCTGGCCCAGGTATCCCTAATCCCTAGCTCCCTTATCACAAAGAGATAATTCTACTGACAATTAGTGTTGAAAGAAATAGCTAAAGCTTCTCTAAGTCCTTGCTTAATAGCCCCAAGGTGGAACTCATGAAAAAGTCAGCTGTAGGGAGCCGGTATTTGAGAGGAGGATCAGACTGCTGTACAAGTCCTTTGTACCAGGGGCATGGAGCACCTTGATTTGTTCAACAGTCTACAAGAAGGAAAGGGTTAATTATTGTTATATAATGTCTTCCGAAGATATTCCCACAAAAAGTACCTTGCCCCCACTCAACATCCAACTCAAAACAGATGGGCCCTGGTCTACAGTAGTTGGCAGTAAATGAGTTAAATAAATAAAATCATCGGTTTCAATCTAGGGTATACATAAACATAAAGTAAATTTCTATCCATTTTGACAGTTGCTATGATATATTCATTTATTTTTTAATTAGTTTTATTTATTTCATCTTTTAAAGTCCTCCCCCAATATGCATTGAATGTTCCTTTTCTACTTCTGTACACCAAGGAACAGATGAAAGCCTTATTTTTTTTTTTATTTATTTTTTTTTTTACGGCGCATCAACAAATCGTGGCTATTAGCGCCGACATCCAGGGTGCAGCCAGGAATTTTCTCAGCGAACCCTGAGATGAGAAAATTTCTGGCACCGGTGTGGATCGAACCCACCATCTCCCGCTTATGAATCTAGCGCGCTACCACTAGACCATGGGAGACCCACGAAAAAGCCTTATTATCATGAAATTCTGATTTTGATTTACTGTTATATTAAAATACTATTCATTATAAATATAAATGAAAAAGAAGAGGTTAAATCAAAGATCTGTGATCTGCGCAAAATATATAAATGTTTTAACAACCTTCTAGAAATTACCAATTAGGTGTGCGTGGTGAACATGGAGATCTGAAAAAAAAATATGTATATATAAGTATATGTGGATAATAATTAATGATCTATAAATAAAGAATTGTAAGTTGCTTTATAATCTGACTAGAAGCAATAACAAATATCAAAAATATTCCAATTAAAATTTGGTAGAATATGAAAATAAGAAATAAAATAGCAAGATGCTGCTGCATAATTCAAGAAATAAATTTATTTTTGAATGGATTATGCAACTAGGTCTGTGAGACATCCTCTTGCATTTTCTTCTTTGGAATAATAAAATTGAAAAGAAATTAATAAACATTTTTTCAATGAAAAAAAAATGATTTACAGGCTGCTAACGGTAAACATTATTATTTATTTATATATTTTATTATAGTAGAAATAATCTAATCTTCCAATAGCAAACAACAATCCCCAGTGCATATTACATCAGATAATAAAGAATAGCTACAAATAGAAAGTTTTTCATGAAGCCATCCATACAATGCTTTAGAATTTAACAGCCTTTTCAGAATGTAAATTAATGCCATTATTTTTTGTTTTTATAGGGAGTTATTTGTGCTATGAATTATCTTATATATACTTGCCAGAAACAATTTTTGGACTTAACAAAAATTTGATAACTTTATTTCTTGGTACAATATGGTTTATACCTAATTTTAGAACTTATATAATTTATTCTAAAAGATTCTTAGTTTCAGATGGTGATTGGGCTGGAGATAAAAGTGACCACAAAAGTGTTACAGGTGTATTTGTCCTCTATGTAGGCAATCCAGTTCGTTGACTTTCAAAGAAACAAACTTGTGTTGCACAGTCTTCAGCATGCATTCTGAACATGTGGCCGGAGCTGCTGCGGCACAAGAACTCAAAAACTTAAAAGGTATCTTATCCGAGTTCAATATTGAAGACCAACCAATTCTATGCATGGACCATTTCCATGGCTGAAACTTATGAAAACTCCAAGTGTAGTAAAAATATTGAAATAAAAATGCATTTTTTTAAGGATTGTGTAAATAATGGATTATTCAAAACCGAATCTGTACCATCCTCAGCAAACATTGGAGACATCTTTACAAAGCCCTTACAATAAGAAAAGCTTAGTCAGTTCAGAGACTAGAAGTAGCAATTATTATGAGTACACATTATTGAAACTCTTTATTTTGTATAGATAAACTTTGTTAGATTTACAATGTTTATTTTTATTTGTATTAGAAAAAAATGTTTAAATCGAAGAGGAGTGTTAGAATTTATATCTCTGTGTAATATCTAATACTATGAGAGTGTAGAGAAGAAAGGAGCAAGTCATACATCATGTGCTATCAACTGATGACCTAAGAGAGCTACTAGAATAACAAGAAAAAGCCTCTAGGTAGTGCGAGAATACAGTTTTAAGAAAAAAAAATATGGCTTTGTAGTTTAGCCTGCACCAATGTGGGTGTAGTGTGCAGGGAAAGTTTTCTCCAGACCACACCAGTGCGGGAGTAGCATAGAGAGAACGTCTTTGTCAGCCCACGCCATTGTGGGAGTGGTGATGACATTGTTAATGCTCAAATCCAAGTTATAACCACAAAACAATAAAATTTCAGATAAACATTAAATGAGACATACCTAGAGCGCGATCTTTGTGTTTTATTTGCATTTCTACTCTCAATATGCTCTCTACGTGAAATCAGATCATTCTCTTCTTGTTTACTTTCTCCATTTGCTCCCCAATCACTCAAATCATATTTGGAAAGGTCATCATCTTCTTCGTCCTATAATTATTAATAATAATAGTGATCTATTTATATTCAAACATGTTCTTACAAATAGAGATAGGAGTAAGAGAGTTTATATACAAATTTAAATTTTGAGGTAGGAAAAACAAACCAGAATAATACACATATAAAAGTACAACTAAAATAATAATTTTAGGCATTAACAAGGCTACTTGTATTCAGGTTCTTATTCCTTTTTCAGAATCACCTTTTCTGCACAAGACATTTAGTTTGCTGAGACTGGTGGTTGTTAACCCTTTCTCTACTGTGGACTGCTCCAGCAGTCGAGAGCGGCCGGGACCCAAATACCGTGGACTTGTGTAGAAGTCGAAGGAAGACGGGACCCAGATACCGTGGACTTGTACAGCAGTCGAGAGCTCGGCGTATATCTCGCATTCTTTATCTTCTCATTTCTCGACTTTAGAGCTATCTAGCGTTACCGTATTGTACTTCTAGTATTTGGTTGTTATCAGGTGAATTACAATTTGTTGCCTTCTGAGCCCATCCACCCTGTCTACCCTTGTCAAATCGTCGTTTGTTTTTATACCTCTGTACATCCCCAACAGCATGTTTTTGCAAAATTAGTTCACTTTTGATCCTGAAGTGTTAACATCTTATATTCGTGTTTTGTTAAATTTAGAAAAACTGTTTTGTTTTTTTTTATTGCGTGTCCTCCATTTAAAAAAAAAAAATCTAATGTTTAAGATAATACATATTTAATTAACTAAATTAACTGTAAATATTTATAATAAACCTTTTGTTTTTGTAAATAAGTTTTATAAATAAAAAGAAATGAAAAAAAAAGAAAAAGTTTTTAACTCCGCCGGTGTCGTGTTTAAAGTTACGGATAAAAAAGGACGGTGGGAAACTTATTTGCCCTAGTTATTGAGTATATAATTTCCTTGTTTATTATTCATAAAATAAAGGGCAAATAATAAACAGAAAAACCTTCTTTTTTTTTTGCTCGTATATAATATAAGTATTTTATAACTTATTTTTAAACAATGTTATTCAACGTAAAAATAAACGCAAAATTAATTCAACATTCATAAAAATGAATAATCATTGTAAGCAAAATAAAAATAAAAATTATAAAAGACGAGTTTTAATACGGCGAGGAGATCGCGGAAAGTCGAGGCGCTGTGACCGAGAGTGGGAAAAGTATCCCGTACAGGGGGACCGAAGCCGGGTGCGAGTATCCCGTACAGCAGAACACACTCCTAGCGGCTCTTTGCGTACAGAAAGGGTTAATCCTTAAACTGCTTGCAATGGCACATGAGGACACAGAAACGTGTGCCTCCAGTGTTAACGTCGGCATATACGACAGGCTTACACTACTCACCACTGCTCTCTCTCTCTCTCTCTCTCTCTCTCTCTCTCTCTCTCTCTCTCTCTATATATATATATATATATATATATATATATATATATATTGTAATGATATATTACATTGCAGATGATTCATTTGAATTCAAAAAACCGTTAGAAGACTAAAAAGCCCACGTAAGCTATGTTTCTCAATTTCCTGGAATATATCAGTATATATCAATTTGAATTCATATGTTTCTAGAACGGACTGGCATACGATGGGTATGGAATAAATGTACACATAAGCAAACAGTAAATTAATAACTTTTTATTGCAGGAAAGTAACAATTATCTTAATAAATAATATGCAGATGCTAGATCCAGAGTGCTGTGGAAAACAATCATCTAACGCTTCCCGCTAGATCTAACGCAGTCTGCTCTAGATCTGTGTTAAAAAAAGCACCCCAGTCTGTTGTATGTCCCGGTCGGGAGAGGAACTTTTACTTTGCACTTGGTCTGCGGCATCATCTTGTCGGGAGTGAGTCAGTTTTTCTTTTAATGTGTTCAAAGTCTCTTTTGTATAAAGTTCTTGGTAGAGTTTAAATGCAAACAGTAATAACAAAAGTGTATGCGTTGCCTCTACTGCCTAAAGAAAAGTTGCTATGTGTTGTGAATCCGGAAGTGAAGAACTCTGAACTCTTTTGAAGTGTCGACTCAAGAGTTAAGGTAAGAGTTATTTTCTTGTATATACAGGTGGTAATTTATTGAATTGTTTCGTGATACATTAAAGTTTATGGTTGTATGTCAGAACAGTTTGGGACCACTTTTTTTGTTTTTTCAGTAATTTGGGAACCTTTTTCATCCACTGAGATAAGAGTACTCATTAGAGCTAATTAAATAGTCACAGCTTAATAAATAATTTGCTCTCGTAATAAAAGTATCTAAAATTATCCCACTAATATTTATCATTATATTTAAATGGCTTTCTATAAGAAATAAGGAGACCCGATGGCCGTGAGGGTTAAGGCGTGAGCACTTAACACTCCGTGCCAAAGGTCGTGGGTTCGATTCCCACTAGGGGTGGTGGCTTTTCTTTCGAAAAAAAGAAAAGGCATCACCCCTATCCTGGCTAGAAAAGGGTGGTAACCTATAGATAACCCGTCCTAAAATTCGTTGTTAATAATAAATGGACGTTAAAATTTAAATAAATATAAGAAATAATTTAAATCTAAATATTCTCAAAATTTATCATTACAATATATATATATATATATATATATATATATATATATATATATATATATATATATATTGTGAGGAAAAGCATGGGAAAGGAAGGAACCCAGACACCAGTCAGCAATATTGAACATCAGCAGCTAGAGACCTGCATTGCTCTATAATTCCCACGATTCCCCAATCCTACCTGCCTATTTAGGCTGGGCTAAATCCTAGCTCACTCTCAGTCTCTTTCCTCACTCTGCACTCATTCTCTCTACTAGACTCCATGCTCGACACTCTCCACTCTTCTCTATCATCCCGACCAAGCCAGTTGTCCTATCAATACACGCTACTACTTACAAGCTGCCTTTCATTCAGAGCCCCCGAATCTCCATCACTATATATATATATATATATATATATATATATATATATATATATATATATATATATATATATTGTAATGATATAAAAGGGGGTGCTCTAGAAAGAGTCAGTTTCTGGCATAGCAAAGAGTAGCATTCCTATTCAAAATAAAGGCTAAGTTAAATTCCATAAGTCCATCACAAATATTATCATTTGTCAACCAATTAAATAATTAAAAGAGTAATAAAAGAGATAGCAATTGGCAGTGCTTAGTTTGGCAGTATTTATTTTTTTTTTTTTAAAAAAGGCAGTGTTAAATAAAAGAGTCAAAATATCTCGGCTAGGAGCGATAAGGTATACAAGTTCCCAGGAAGATAACGAAAGAGGTGCTTCCAAGAATGAACATGAACATCCAGGGAGCGATCGCTGAGGACAGACACCCTTGGCGTGGTGGGAGTAACGCCTCTATAAAAAGGGCCTTCCCCCACCACTCAGCCCCCATTCAACCACCAGAGGCTGAGGACCGAGCCTCGCGTCAGAACCAGCTGGCCAGCCGACACCAAGCACTTCACCTGGACATGATGGTCAGACACAACTCCAAGATCTAGCAGCCGACCATCATTCTCCTCAACACAACTACAAGCAGCCTGCCTCTTCACTTCCAGAACATCATCCGTAAAATAAGCTGAGTATAACTCACTCACTGCCAATCTTTAAATAAATTCTAAAAGCTATCTAAAATCTAATAATGGCCAAATTTTATCTTTTTGTATATATAATAATATTTTAAATATGTTCTAACATTTCTTAATAACCCAACATTGATACAAATATGTGAGTCAAGCAAAATTTCTTTCTTATATTTAAGTTTATATCACAGCCATGCTAAATCTTAAATTATATATTCTTTATTCAATATAAGTCATTTGTTTCCAACTCTATTTTTATTTATAATGAACCTTTCTCCTGGTATTTAATATGGTCTCAACACATAAAAAGACAGATGGTAAGAAGTGATTCTAATAATATATTTCTCATGTTTTTTATTTCAGGAAATATATTAAATTAATTAATTATTCAAATGGTTTTATTCATAAATCCGTTTGTGGTGCGTTTGGTAATTTTAAATGAACCCTGAGATATAATGAAAATATAATATTAACTTTTCTAAATCAACTTTCCTATAATAACTTTTTTATTCTTTTCTTCTCCTAATATAATTTTAAATTCTTATCTCTCCCCCCCCCCCACCAAAACACCACAATATATATATATATATATATATATATATATATATATATATATATGTATGTATATACAGGGTGTTCAAAACTCAATTGACACCCCCCTTTTTCCCCAAAATTTTTGAAATTTAAAAACGAAACTTGGTGGGTCTTAACGTGGTCAAATGAACTTTCATTTGACCTAATGCACGACCCATCAACTTTCTCCAGAGACCTTAACTCTGAAATCTCCAATGGAAAGGGGTTATTTTTATGACGGATTATTGTAGAGAAATGAATTTTATGTCGAGTTTATATCTGTCATTTTTTCGACCCACGACTGTTGCCGAGGGGGGGGTAGATAAAATACACCAATAGTTATTTAAAGGCAAGGTTGAATAGAGGAATGTGAGAAAGGGTTCAGCTTTTAGAAATATTATATATTCTTCCAACCTAAAATTCTCATTATTATACTAAATTAATCGATTAAAAGTTGGTCTATTGTCTACAAATATATATGCACTTAAATTACATACATAATGTCTTTAATTAGTTAAAATTCAAATGTTGTAATCAACTTTTGTAATAACTTACAGCCTAGGGAATTTTTTAGACATTGTTTCACAAGAAATTTTAGTAAATACCTCTTCTTCCTCTTCCTCCTCCTCTTCTTCTTCTTGCCTTATTCTAGTATCATTTCTTTCTCCATCTTCTTCAATAGGATTCTTCTTATCATAAGTGCCCTCTGAATCTTTCTGCCCCTTCTTTTTTTTTCTTCTACCAAACTAAAAATAATAATAATCCAAATGTTAATTTTGTTGTGTGTTTAGAAAAGTAAAAACTCTGATTTCATGAAAAAGAAAAGAGAAAAAAAGTCTTGCGAGTATGGACATAAATTTTCAATAGGAAGCCACTTACTTCATCATATTCACTATCTGAGTCTTCTCGTTGTATGTATTCAACCACTCCACGATCATTGTACCCCCCACCATAACCTGTTCGCTCTTCGACCTCACCAAACTTAGGAGCATTACACATGTTACACTGCTGTCTTCGAGCCCAATTTACATTTCCACACCTTTAAAAATAATATCTAAGATAAATATTTAAACATCTGGGGGCCAAAAAGGTCCATTAAATACTATAATTATGAACCACATAGATCAGAAAGTATTCAGTTATACATCATGAATACTTTCTTATTCAACTGCGCTCAAATTTCACTCAATTTATTATATTTCTTCTGATATTTGTGTCTAATTTTCGAGATAAAATTTGAAGAAAAAAAATTATCATTTTTTTGGTTCCTGTCATTGAGCGAAATAAAAACAATTGTATTGTCTCAATAAATAATCACATTTTTATTTAACCTAGTGAATAATCATATCTGTATTTATCACAGTGAATTTGTATCAATCAAAAGGTAAAGATATCCTAAAATAAGATAATAATTAATAAGTTATAATCATAAATGAAATAGTTTGTTTAATGTTTAATTTACTCTGGACATTTCAAAACACTGATAAATTCATTTTTTGTAATTCCATTCATGGGAAAATGTAAAAATCAAGATGAATAAATTTGAAATCAAGATTAAAAAAAAGTTCAAACATGAATAACCCATTTTTACCATTAAGCCAATGCTCGCATCAAAGCAAAATGCTAGAATATCTATATTCAAGAAAATTAATACAAACTTGATACACTGCCAATCATCAGCGCTAAATAATCCTCTGCTTTTATCAGCTAAAACCTTCCCAATTTCCTGACCTAGCTTCTTCTTAACAGTTACTGGGCCTTCTGTCCTGTCTGCAATACAAACCAGAAGAAGAAATGTTGAAAGAATGTTTTCTTTTTTTTTTTTTTTTTTTTTTTTTCCTAATGTTCGAATATACATTTATCATCTAAATAAAACATGTTACACAAAATAGCATACAGGTTAACAACTTTATATATATGAAGGTATACAACTTCAGTCATATTGGTTAACAAGTGTTTCAACTCAGTCAACTATCCCCAGCCTGAATGCAAAGTGATAACAAGAAAACTGTTTTTAAGATAGAAACAAGAAGATATTTCTTTATAGAGCCCATAAACAGTGCTTTTCAAAGAAATCAAAGAAGAAGGAAAATAATAATAATAATATACGTTCTATCATTGATAGCCAGTTTATCATAGTGTTGGCATTTTAAACCTGTGCTTAAGGAATAAAAACAAATATGAAAATGTCTTCATGCCAATTTTCCAACTTTTTTCATATTCATTCATTTCTAATATTATTATAATTCATAAAATCTAAATCATTAGAGTATGCCTATATTTCATTTGCTCAAAATATAGTTTCAAGCAGAAGAAACAAATACAAGCAAAATAATCATTAATAATATTCACAGCACACAGTCTTCTTGTATGTGAAGTATTGCGATGAGCAAACAAATTCAAAATAACAGCTTAAGAGCTAGTGGAATGTTCTACAAGAGGCTAAAATGTTATTTTATGTTTTTAGATTTTAAACTGCTGAAGAGCTGTTATTTAACTTACAAAACATGCATAATGAGGATAAAGATAATGTGTTGATTTTTTTGCTCATTTTTTGTAGATATATATCAATGATAGTGGTATAAAAGTGGTTCTAATTATTAATAAAATCGATAGTAATATGATTATGATATAATGGTTATACAACATGAAGAATCAGTAAGTGTTTACATAAAAGTTATGAAATATTTACCTTTTCCACAACGATTGCACTTATTTCGTCTAGCAAAGTTTATATTCCCACAACTGAAAGATAATAGAAGAATCTTTTATTTTATAAATTACAAATATTACTGAAGAAAATGTATTATTGCAGCCAAATTATATTTGAGAGTACTAACAAGCAAATATAAACAAAAAAAAAAAGTGGCATCCTATTGAAAATTTCTATTTTATTCAAAATTTTTGATAAGGATATCTGAAAAAAAAGATTAATGTCGTAATGTAAAGGATTACTTTTTCCCATGAAACAATGGTCTTTTATGTACACAAGTCATTTTTAACCCACTGGAAAACCATTGAGTAAAAAATGATATATTATTTACTTTATTTATTATATATTATTTACTTTTCTACTACAGGTAAGAAAAGTAAATAACTTAACTAAGCAGAGTTTGCCAAACACTGCGATCTTGAGGTTCACAAATCATCCCAAATTGTTGTTGAGTTTGCTAAAGAAAACGAAGGGCAGTAACACGACTGAGCATGGTTTGAAAATTAATAACTGGTACAACAGTAGGTTGTTAATGAACTACACAAAATTATACTCCAGAAACATTTAACAATTTTACATCATGCATTAACATATTTAGCTGTATTTTTAACAAGATCATAGGAGAAATAAAACAACCTTGATAATTACAAAGCTGAAGAGGAATACAACAAACCAATATACAGTAGATGATATAGGAGTTTTTGATAGACAGACTACTAATAGTGTTCCACAGAAATAATATGTAAGGTTTTATATCAATCCTATTATTATTCAATGTTGCAAGCCAAAACTGAACAAAAGCAGAACAAGCTCTCTTTCTTTCCATATCATTCTGATCACCAAATGTGATTTCTGGCAGTACAGAGGAAACATTTTAAAAGCTTGTACTGAGCAACTACAGTACTGCATAGCGATAATTTAATTGGTGGCTCTAAAATGTTTTCAGAAAGAGCAGTTCTTTTTATGTAGTGTTGAGCACATGTCTGAGATGTAAGTTATATGGTTTTGTAAGAATCAAGATCTTACCTTTCTTCATATCTTCATTAATCAATTGGTTAAGATTTGTTGATTATGCTCCATCTATAGTAGATATATGATTTTCATTGAAATTAATAAATGGTTATTTCTTAAGCATTTCTTACATGCAATAGAAAGGGTCCATCTTTTCCTATTAGATATAATAAATTTAATAGGGAGGGATGGACATGGCTGAGTGTTACAACAGTCTCACATTTATTGGAGGACATGAGCTTAAGATTTCATCTTGAAGTATTATTATTATTTTTATTGTTCTTTGAGCCAGAATTGGGATTCCAACCCATTTCTATACCTATCAAGACTTTAATAGAAATCTGTGAAGAATAAAAACAGTTGGCCATAGTACTGTACAGATCAAACTCTTTATTTTCATTTTAGGCCTTGAATCATATACCTGAACAATACCCCTCTTGGACCTTATTCCCAGTTACCAACTGTTTTGTTGTATCTAAAATTTTGTAGAAATATTAAAAATCAAAGTATACCACTAACACAATAGAATCGAATATAGAACACAAAAGCATTTATATTCCAACAAAAATTGTAAGCCATTTGTGAGATAAAAAGGGATTTTAGGAGAGTTTCACAGATGATAAGGATAAACAATGCATATGGGGAAGATTCAATAATTGAACAAGATTCGACATACTCACACACAACATTCAAAATCTGTGAAATTGCATGTACAAAACAAATGTTGTTATATTCAAAATTGTCTTAATTAGTTTATCCTTCTTGGCCTTAACATGACCATAACCAGTTGTTATATATGTTTATAATTAGCCTATTAGTTCATATGTTCTGAACTATCCTTAATGATAATAGAAAGCGGGATTTTCAGTTTCAATTAATGAACTAGGGTTGTCTTAAAAATATGTTATAACAGTAAAGGCAAATGTGACACTTTGTAAAGATATTTTGCTTTATGGATGTTCATATCATAAAATGTTCAATAAGCATTCTAACAAAATAGAATTATTTCTCTTAGTACAGTAGACTTAAATGGTTTATCAGTGTTTGTTGAATTATTTATCATATCCAGAATAAAAATATTTAAAAACAAAATCCCAAATGAAAATACAGATATTTTGTGCAGAAAAATAAGGTTAATA
>OX328132.1:105677430-105824905 GCA_946811695.1 Gonocerus acuteangulatus
GAAAAAGGAATTTTTATACTTGTTAAAAATAAAAAGACTTTTACATATTTTTTCGTAGAGATAGAGTGGTATTAAATGTCCAATGTTTAAGATCCAATATTTGAAATAACAAACTTTAAGTGACAAGTTTACGAGAGAAGATGAAAGTTTGTATGACATTGATGTTGAAGACATTGTGGCTAAACTCCTATACCCTACTATTGCTAGTGGATCTGCTTGACAGTTAAAACAGTTTTCGATTAGACTGGATTTTTCAGCATAATATTTATTTATTTATAAATAAATAATATTTGGAAAAGAGTGAATCGCCACATTCCCGAGCTCTTAAATAAATTTAAGAGCTCGGGAATGTGGCGATTCACTCTTTTCCAAATGTTGAAGGAAAGAAACCACTGACAAATAATTATAGTATACAAAAGTTTAGATATTGAATTATTTCAGCATATTAAGCATAAAATAATATCAATAATAGCTTTTTTAATATGCTTACATCCTTGACCTGTATTTATTAAACTTACAATTAATTACAATATTACTGCTATTATTTTTCTTCACTACTGTGTTGTTTTTACGTGGTCAGAGATACAACGCCCCATGGTAAAAGGTACAACTATGTTGCACCTTTGACCACTTTACGATTATTTTTTAAAAAATTAATAAAAATATTAAATGTGAAGCTAGAACCTTGAAAAAATTAATATAAGCAATAGAATACTAATTACAACGAAATAAAAAAAAATGAATTTAGCCCTAATATTCAAGCTAAAAAAAATTAAATTTTGCAAAGTGGTCAAAGGTACAAAACCTTCCCCTATATATATATATATATATACATACATACATACAAATTTTAACGTGGGTCATTTGTGGTGTCTAATACGTAGGACCGTCATGAGTACAACCTCAATAGGTACTTTCCTTCGGAGGAAAT
Source organism: Gonocerus acuteangulatus (assembly GCA_946811695.1). Lineage (NCBI taxonomy): Eukaryota > Metazoa > Arthropoda > Insecta > Hemiptera > Coreidae > Gonocerus > Gonocerus acuteangulatus. Next base: position 105,678,362 of record OX328132.1, read on the forward strand.
ACTACAAAATTGACGCTAATAAAGTATTAGCAATTCATTAATGATTGCATTTCTTGATATAAACAACATGCTAAACAACTTATATTTTTCTCTTTTAGCCTGTTCCCACAGTTTCAGTACAACAATGTGTAAATGTGAAGATGAAATTTTGCACTTATCGTATTTTGATGCACTCAAGACGAATCCGCTTAAAAAAAAAAAAAAAAAAAAAAAAAAAAAAAAAAAAAAAAAAAAAAAAAAAAAAAAAAAAAAAAAAAAAAAAAACTCGCTCTCAACTAGGAAAGAAGTTATGAAGCACTAAAGTTCACTGTTATTGAGGTTAAAGTTGACGTAAGCAGCGTATTTGTAAACATGCGCATGCGCAGACATGTAACATTGGAAAACAAAGAACTCTCATTTGAAATGTTGATAAACTATGTATAACTTCCATAAAATCGAAATTCTATCCATAACAGCAAGTTGGATTGACTAGAGTTTGATATCTTCTTGAGCGAGCGTATCGAGCGGAAACGCATAGCAAGTCTGCCCAAAAGTCGTCCTAGACATTCTTCTTAATATGCATGTCTATTAATACGCTGTCTACGCCAACTTTAATAACCTCCATACAGGGCCGCCACAACTCAGAGCCGGGCCCGGGACCAGATCACGGGCCCCCACTTCTCAGAGTCAGAATGAAAATTCTAGTGCTTTGCTGTAGGACTTTGGGCATAAAATTATTTTCATCTTGAGTTTTAAGCAAAATGATAATAAAAGCCGACAATCGGTGCTGCAAAGGTCACTTTCGGGGCTTTTTTTTTCCAATTAGCGAGGATCGGCCCGGGCCCGGGACAACTGTACCCGGTTGTTCCCCCCATGTGGCGGCCCTGCCTCCATAACAGTGAACTTTAGAGCTTCATAACTTCTTTCCTAGTTGAGAGCGATTTTTTTTTTTTTTTTTTTTTTTTTTTTTTTTTTTTTTTTTTTTTTTTTTTTTTTTTTTTTTTTTTTTTTTACGGATTCGTGTTTAGTGCATCAATATACGATATAGTGCAAAATTTCAAGATAATCGGTTGCTTCGTCTTCACATTTACCCAACAATGTGTTGTTTTGCAACATGGCCTATATGTATTAAGAATTCGCTCCATGAATAATAAAAAATAATTCCCCCCCCCCAAAATTCGGGCTCACCTCAAAAGAACAATGTCGACCAATTTAATATAAGTCTCTTTACGCTTAGAAGTGTCTTAAGAAAATATGGAAATGTGGATGATGTTCATAATATGCAAAGAACGATCTCGAATACTTACTCCGCGAGAGAAGAGGGACATCAATAAAATGATTAAAGAGGTCCGAAAACAAAGACTCCAAGCTTAGCCAAGGATATCGTTTTGGAATTAGGTCAGTCAGTACATACTCATATGACAAGAAATGTTTTACATGAGGGCCAATTTTACGGTAGAGATTTACGTCAATTTATTTCAGAAATTAACAGACGAAACACAAAACTTTAGTCATAGAGTACAAACAACAATTACAATATTTTTGAGACAGTTTTTTTTTATTGACAAATCTATATTCAACATTTTTGGCTCAGGTGGATTGGAATGTGTATGAAAACGTAAGAATACCCAGTATGAACCAAGAAGTATCATTCCTACAGTCAAACGTGGAGGAGAGTAAGTTATGGTTTGAGCTCATTTCATTGATGAGATTATGACTGCTGGCAGTTATATTGATGTAATGCGCCATAATTTAATGAGGAGTGCTGATATTTTGGGTCTAAAAGAATTTTTCATATTTTAGGATGATAATGACACAAAGCGTATAGCAAAAATCACAAACCTTACAGGAATCCCCTGCCATAGTGTCTGACTGGTTCGATAAATATGGCTTCACTATTTCTCCTTCTAAGACGGTATATGTCCTTTTTTCAAATCGTCGAGTTGACTTACCATCTCCACTAACGTTAAAGGGGATACCTCTCAGTTATGAAAATAGTACAAGGTACTTAGGAATCACATTTTCTGTGACTTAAATTGGCGTAGTCATATCAAAACTCTAAAGACCCGCTACCTAAGATGTTTAAATATAACGAAAATGGTAAGTAACACGGCATGGGACGCCGATAGGTCCTTCATTCTGCTGTTATACAAGAGTCTGATAAGATCGAGACTGGATTACGGCTGTGAAGCGTATGTATCTCTGATCGAACACTGTCTATGCAAGATAGTATCCACTATGCTGGGCTCAGGCAGGCAATTGGTGCACTCCGAACAATCCCTGTACTTAGCGTATGTGCGGAAAGTTGTGACCCTCCTCTAAAGTATCGTAGAGCCCAAATAATATTGTCTTATTATTCTACTATAATTTCTTTCACAACTAACCCCATGAACACACTTTTTGACATAAATCATCGGCCTAGAAACAACTTTAAAAAGAAGTCCTTTTCCTCAAGAAGTCCTTAACACTCTAGACCACATTAAAATAGCTATTCCTGAAACATTATCTAAAAAAAATCACACCTAAAGAGCCCTGGCTTTTGTTTACTCCATCCGTAAAACTTACATGAACTAAATACACAAAACACAACACGAACCCAACCGTTCTCCACAATGAATTTGATAAAATACTTGTGGAGAGTCCAAACTTAACCAATATATTTACAGACCTCCGAAGGTGTTGGCGCTGCAGTTCTCATTAACCATGAAATTCACATGTTTTCTCTAAATGAAATCTCTTCCGTATTTACGGCCGTAGAAGGATCTCAATGCTGCTGCGCGAAGAGGTAATTCAGTAACCATATTTTCAGGCTCTTAATGAGCATTAATGGGCATAAGTAACTATAATTCTAAACATCCATTGGTCATTAGAGTAATTAAAGCTCAAGATTATCTGCGGAGAAATGGATGCGAATTTAATTTTGTATGGATTCCAAGTCATTGTGAAATACCTCAAAATGAAAAAGGTCTGACGCGCAAGAGCTGCATGACTAAGAACATTCCTCAGAATTTGGGTAGTGTACACTGTATTCCTGAAAAATTTGCTTAACTTGGCCTATATACATATACATACATATATATATATATATATATATATATATATATATATATATATATATATATATATATATATATATATATATATATATATATTTAAACATGTATAGGTTTACTCTTTTGTATTTGTATATACAGATGACTCAATGTACAGCAAAAGCCGGATAAAGAGTCCATGTTCAGCGCTCCTAATGGTAGAAGCAACAATCATCGATCGATCCGCTTATTTCAGTTTGAATGTAATACAGATTAAACCCCAACTTCTAAGGAACCGATTTAGTTTATTTTTTAACACACATCTTTCTATTTAGATACCCACGACGTATAACATATTTCGTTACAATACTCGAGAAAGAACGGTCGGTATGAGCAAATAATTTGGGTCTGAAGTAAATTCCTATCCCTCTTAATAAACCAATTTAGTTTCTTGTTACATCGTATTTTTTTCTCTAGATGACCACGACGGTATGGACAAATTAGGACCTTGAGTACCCCCCCCCCCATCTCCTCACGAACCGATTTTGGGGGTTAACGAACTCGTTCTATCGTTTGTTAAGAGAATGCTATATACCGTTTCGTGGCGTGTGTGTACACAGGGTTTCCCACGTTGAGATTTCATAACTTTAGGGGTTTATTTTGCATCCCATTTGTAGTTCAGGGGCGCAAAAAAACGTTCTATCTGATAATGTAGAGGAGCTACAAAAACTTTTGTCTTTTTTAAAAACTACTGTATTTTTAAAGAAAAACTGAGGTTTCCAACTTTGTGATCAATTTATCCTAAATAAAGTCCACATCTTTAGAATCTGCATTAAATTTCCAATAAGAAACACCCGTTACTGAAATATTATCATGTAAATTATGAGCTATATTAAAAGCCATATAAATGAGTTATGTTTAACATTAGTGTTTTATTAAATTATTCAATATTTTCTTAATCACCTATTTCTAGACTTAGAGGTTTGTCTCCGCCTCAAAAGTTGCATTATTTAATAATCTTCAAAATTGTACCTCGTTGTTTAAAAAAAAAAAAATATATTTTCGATCTATTTTTTTCTGATTTCTAAGTCAAAACCAATAAATGTGCTTTAGCGTGAAGGAGCCATTCTGACTAAATTCTTTAATTTTACACGATGATGGTCTTATCCCATCCTTCTCACACTACACGACGTTTATTACACAAGGCCATCTACATTTATATTAACTCACTTTGGTTTCAAATGGATGGTTGCCTAGCTCATAATGGAAGAATGGTGGCGAAATGGCTGAACACTGAATTCCCTAACAGTTCCCACACTACTTAAACACAATTTTTTCTCTGATAAGGATAGGGGGGGGAACTTCGGAATAAAAAATGGGGCATCACCATCATCGTGTGAAATTAATAAATTTAAGTACAGATGGAATGGTTGGGATTCGGCTAAATAAACCTCAATATGATTTTGTTTTAAAAAAATCTATATTTCGGACGTTTCGGCTACTCATTGGTAGCCTTCGTCAGCTAAAATGACAAAAAAAGAAATTAATACAGAAACAAACAAGAAAAATTTATAATTGTGATAGGCAACAGAACTATAGATACAGTTTAACTTATAACAGAACATAACGTCTTAAAATTCTTAGAATGAGTAGAATGAAAAAGAAAATAGGTACAGTAATTGATTTTAATAGTAATTAGTAACATTAATTGATTTTACAAAGAAATAAGAGAACTATATACCAATGCCAACCCTGGTCTTCCTCTGCCGCTCGGCATTTCCATTGGTATGTAGTATCTTATTTCTTTGTAAAATTAATTAATGTTACTATTAGCTACTATATTTGTCATTGGTATATAGTTCTCTTATTTCTTTGTAAAATCAATTAATGTTACTAATTACTATTAAAATCAATTACTGTACCTATTTTCTTTTTCATTCTACTCATTCTAAGAATTTTAAGACGTTATGTTCTGTTATAAGTTAAACTGTATCTATAGTTCTGTTGCCTATCACAATTATAAATTTTTCTTGTTTGTTTCTGTATTAATTTCTTTTTTTGTCATTTTTTTTTTTTTGTCCGAAATATAGATTTTTTTAAAACAAAATCATATTGAGGTTTATTTAGCCGAATCCCAACCATTCTATCTGTACTTATCACCTCGACGGCTAACTATCTAATCATCATGATTCTTAATAAATTTGTTCAGAATGGCTCGTTCTCGGTAAAGCAAATTTATTGGTTTTGACTTAGAAATCAGAAAAAATTAGATTGAAATAGATTTTTTTCTTAAATTACGAGGTACTATTTTGAAGCTTATTTAATAATGCAACTTTTGAGGCGGAGGCAAACCTCCAAGACTAGAAATAGGTGATTAAGAAAATATTGGATACTTTAATAAAACACTAATGTTAAACATTCTCATTGATATGGCTTTTAATATAGCTCTTAATTTACATATAATATTTTAATAACGGGTGTTACTTATTGGAAATTTAATGTAGATTCTAAAAATGTGGTTTTTATTTACGATACAGTGATCACAAATTCGGAAACCTCAGTTTTTTTTTTTTTTTTTTTTTTTAAAAGCCAGTAGTGTTTAAAAATGACAAAAGTTTGAGTAGCTCCTCTACATTTTCAGATAGAACGCTCATTTTTGCGCCACTGAACTACAAATGGAATACAGAATAAACCCCTAAAGCTATGACATCTCTCCCTGTATATATATATGCATATATATATATGCATATATATATATGCATATATATATATGCATATATATATACATATATACATATACATATATAGGAGCGAGGTTAGCTAAGTGGCAGAGCATTAGTTTTATATGCTGGAGGACCTGAGTTCAATCCCCGAGCACTAAATATTTTTATCTTTTAGTGTCTTCGTTCATGGGTTGGATTCTACCTCCCTGGAGGAGAAGCATTTTATCAAGTACTGCGGAATGATGATAGATCTTATATTAAACATCAAATTAATTCAGCCTGGGAGTCAAAAAGGTACAATACCAGAGAAAGCAAATTTAGAGAAATTAAGGCTTACACTTTGCCTTGGAGGACCTCGTCTATAGTAGAAAAAAGGAGAGCAGGGGTGGTCCTTGCTCTGCTCAGGATAGGCCACACAAAATTGACTCATTCCTATCTGATGTTGAGGAATGAAGCACCAGAGTGCTCAGCTTATGGTGTCATAATTTCAAACAAACATATCTTCACTCAATGCCGTGTCTAATAGAATGAAATGTCTCTCTGAGACATGACCGGCGATTTAAGACGATATGGGTGACAACCAGACAAAGATTACAAATTTATTTGATTTTTTTAAATCCACAGAAATCCCGAATAAACTATAATATATAAGTCTAAAAACTTCAACATAAGAATACTATAACATTTTGAAACAATAAAATTAAATAAAGGAATGTATCATTTTAAAGTGATACTCCTCGAATCTCAGTCCAATTTAAAATCTTTGGGGATTTTGGGCATTAATTTTAGAGAAAAAAAGTTCATCAGTGAAGTTTCATCCAGAATGATTGAATAAAATAACCCCTAAAACCTCTGGAAATCATTCCTTTTCCCCAAAGAATTCCAGCTGCTATTGAAGCTAAAATACTACTAATAAAATACGTAGGAACCTCATAACTAAACACTTTCCTCAGAATTTGGGTAGTGTAGACTGCATTCCTGGGTAATTTGCTTAACATAATCTATATAAATAAAATAAAACATGAATATTTCTGCTCTTTTACTTTTGTAATGAGCAACTGTTGAATTATTAATTTTGTAATTAATTTGCTTCCTGAGTTATGTTTTCACACGGTACTACACTACTTAATAAGTACACAAAAACTTCATATTTTCTTCTTTTGATCTGACGCAGGAACGAGTGCGTTCTACCCCCACCAGTGGTAGAAAGCGCGCGGAAGATGGTTTTTGGAGCGAAATTCGCGCGAAAAAATCGTAACGCTTACGGTTTTTCGGTTTTATGCTTCCAGGTACAATTTATAAAGGTTCTAACACATAGGGAAACGAATGAAAACATTTTCAAGGCGATATCTGTAACTGTGTTTGAGAAAAGTGGAAAACATTTCTTTTTTTACTAATGTTTCAAATTCGTCCAAACTAAGATAAATAAATTTTGGTTACATGAAAAGTTTTGGGTTATTCTTATATTTTCTAAAATATCTCGAAAATGGTTGCGAAATCGTGGTAAGTTGGAAATAACCGTTCAAAACCTTACTAAAATGTCTACAAAAAAGATTCTTATGCAATTTTTGGATTGGGTGATGTAATTCGGAGAAATAAGTACTTAAAACTTTGAAGTTGTTGGTTTCGTTCATTTGAACGGGTTTTCTGGCCTGTTTTCCTTAGTTATTTATTCCTCCTTAATTGCCTATATTAGGAAAATTTATTTGCCTGTTAAACAGGATACGTAAAATGAGAACTAAGTTTCATTTGTTTGAAATAGAGCTTTCCGAGCGGAATTATACGCTATGGGTTTCTTCTTTTGAACTTTTTTTCTGTATTTACATCTCTTTTTTTTTTTTTTTTTTTTTTTTAATTTAACAGTGAAATGCTAATGACCTAGGGGGCGAGGTTAGCTCAGTGGCAGAGCACTCGACTAATGAACTGGAGGACCAGGTTCAAAACCCGAGCGCGCACTAAAGATTTTCTCTTCTAGTGCTGCCGTTCGAGGGTTGGATTTGGGGTCCCAGATCGTCCCTAGGCTCACCCAGCCTTTAACTAATTTAATTAATAATGGGTACCTTGGGTGCTAATGACTAGCAGTCGAAGCAGCCAAGGGGAAAATCAGGCGGCCGGAGCATAGTATTGACCACACTATCTCCCTAGTGTGCCGTATGGTCAAGAATCAGATACCTCTACAGTATCTGCCCCTCTGGGCCCTTGTGGCCTGTTACGGGACTGATTTTTTTTTTTAATTGCTAATGACCTGAGTAGTCGATGCACCAAAAAGAGAAAATAATCAAAAACAGAAAATGTCTTTTCTAGCAAAACAAGATGAGAGTATGAGAAACAAATTTATAATTTTACACAAAAGATTAAACCAAACTAATAACTGTTTCAATTCCCTTTTCTTTTTTTTTGTCTCTGTTTATCTCAGTTTTTAATTGTTTTTTTTTTCCTCCCCTTAAAACATGAGAGGTAAATGAGAACTATGTTAGTAGTGTTTCGAATTGACTTATAGAGCCTTGCTTTAGAACAAGAGAGTGCCAGATGTTTACCTGTAAGAGGCTACTAGGTTTTATTGCACTCCCTAAATAAAGAAACATCCTAGGAGAGTGTACAGATATTTTACCGAGGTCTGAATTGTTTACGATTTTGGTTACATTTGGACATATTACAATTCTATTGAGAAACATCAATATAAAAACTTTTTACCATCAAATAAAAATGAATTCAATTTTAATAAAGAGAATCAAAGAATAGAATATTTCATTGATGTTGGCAATAATTTTATAATTGCAGATGTATTTAAATCTTTGTTCTAACTATTATTCAAATAATAAATATATACAGGGTGTATCGCAAGTAGATGACAATACTCAAGGTGGTGAAACTTGACCAAAAAAGTAGCTCAATGCTGCCAACTGTAGGCTTGGAATTTTCGTTCCAGAGATATGCCGTTCTAAAGGTTATTTAGAAAAAAAAGACGTTTTTTTGTAAAAAAAATCTGAATTTTTTCTGCTTTTACAGATTGTTTTTCTCCATTACATTACTTTTTATAAATCAGCATTAAATTTTCTTTAAGGTTAATGCACTTTCATGTTCACAAGTGTCTTTCTCAAATCGCAATAACTGTTCAAAAAGTTGATATTAATAAAAAAGTCTAGTTAGAGAAAATGTTTTGAAAATTACTACTCTTCCAAAAACAATTCTGCAAACTGACGAATCTCACAAAGGTTCTAAAATTTTCTTCCAACGGTATACTCAGAACTTGGATTGTCTTTCAATTTCATAATGTAATTGGAAATTTAGGAGGAAAACAACTGACAAATAAAATTAAAATCATGTTTAATTTGTGATCTTATCAGTAATAAATTAAAATTATTCTTGACAAAATTGATATTATACGTATCATTACTGTAAGCCAAGGGATGTATATAAGGGGGGGCTGAAGGGGCTGCAGCCCCCCCTCCCCCGAAATTTTGGTTTGATAGTAAAAATGTGTCATAAAACCCTTCAAAATGAATTAAATAAGACCACTTAGCTAATAAAAATTATTTTATTTTAGGTGTAATAGCTTTTTAGTTGCCTACAACTATTCCATGTTCGAAATTGTTAGTATTCCATACCCCAGAAATGAACCCTGCCACCCCCGAAAATTTCGTGAAACGTAAGCTTCACATTAAATTTGAATAAAAACAAAAGTCCAACTCGCAGGAACTGTATCATCTTAGTGCGGTTCCGTTCTTATTCCTAATATCATTTGAAAAGGTTTAAATAGAAACAGTTATAATTTTGGTTAGACCTTTCATAAAATAAGTTATGACCCCAATTAGGTCATGGTTGCAAGGGTACATACCTCACTACCTGGCATAGAAAAATGACTTCCTGGCCTTGTCAAGGTTCGCTCTAGAAACACACTATTTACTGTTTCATATTTTCTTTTACTATAATACTAATTTTATAGATAAATGAAATTTAAAACCCAAAAAATTAAATTAAAAAGTGATTTAAACAAAGACAAAAACCCGTTCAAAAGAACAAAACAATCACATTTGAAGTTTTAAGCACTTATTTCTCCGATTGTCATCGCCTAATCGAAAATTACTTCAGAATCTTTTTTGTGGAGCATTTAGTAAGATTTCGAATGGTAACCTTCCGCTTACCTAGATTCCCAACCGTTTTCTAGATATTAAGGAAAATATACGAAGTTCCCAAAACTTTTCATGTCTATAAATAAAATATTTTATTCTAATCCTTCCTTAACTCCAAACGTAACCAAAATTTAAACATCTTTGTTTATATGAAATTCAAACATGCAGAAAATAGTTTAACTGAATCCCATGATTCTAAGTACCCAAACCAAAAACTTGATTCAACAACTATTTTTCCACTTTTCTAGACAACGGTTAAAGCTATCGTCTTAAAAAAAGGTTTCAATTTTTTTTCTAGGTCAAGAAGCCTATAATACGTGTACCAGCAAGCATACATGATGTAAGTGTAACTTTTTTTTTTTTTCAAATCGCTCCAAAAACCATGTTTCGGTTGAAGGATTTTGCTGGTTAACAAACTTGACCTTACGAATTAGATGAAAGATTTTTGTACCAAATTCCATCAAAATCGAACCATTTATGGGACATAGAGAGAGCGAACAGACAAATATATATATATATATATATATATATATATATATATATATATATATATATATATATATATATATGCATATACACACACACACACAAATTTGAACCACAGTTATTTTCATTCTTGGAGGTTCTGATACTTAAAAGTTTCTAGTCTGCACTTCTATGAGGTCAACCTTATAAGCGGGGTTCCTCCCTATGGAGGGAGGGAGGAACCGAGCTAAAAGAAAAATAATTGCTTAGAAATTACATATTAAAAGTTGCTACATCTGGCTCCTCCTTGCAGAATTCGTGCAACAATAACACACATTTATGTATATACAAGTATATATATATATATATAAGCAAATATAATTATTTGTATGTAAATATTATTGTAATCAATAAATTGAACAGGCAAGATTAAATATTTATATATTTCTCTTAGAACATATTCCTTCCATACATTTAATACCAAAATTGTTTTAAGCAAGCATATATAATACATAATTATTATACAGTTTAAACACATTTAGACAAATACATTTTATATTATTGTGTACTTATAAATAGATTATGAGTGCACATAAACATATTATTAATTTTTAGTATAAAATTAGGCCTTCATTGTACAAAAAATTATTATTTTCTCTACAGTACGTTCAGGATTTTAGGGAGTAATGTAGACATGTTGGACAAATGTGATTTGAGAAGTTGTTTAAGATTATAATGGTTACTTAATTTGTCAAGAGCAAGGACAATGTTTAGGATACATTTACAAATTATGCAACATTTCCTCACCCACACAAGGTATGATGTATTATTCCCACGAAGTTAGTTAGCAGGTCATAAGGGTAAAACCGATAGACATGGTTGACTTTAAGTTGATCCCATTCATACTATATATGACCTGACATGTTCACTACTGGACTACAGATAGAATTAATAAATTAATGAACTCATATAATTATGGAGCCTAGCATCCATTACAACTCAAAACTTTTGGTTTCGAATTGTTATTTTATGGAGCAAGGAGAACTACCACACTCAAAAGGTTTCATCCTATAGAAGCCTGACCAAAATGCAACAGCTGTGAATAGTCCCTAATCCGCTAGGATAAGGATCACAGTTATTCAATTTTTAATTTTCTACCTGATATTGTGAATTAAATTCAACCAATTAAAAAATAAATAAATATCCAACTACATACAAATATTTTTAGGTGATGCAAAAATGTTGTCTATCAATGTGTATGTCTATATATATATATATATATATATATATATATATATATATATATATATATATATATAATGTTAATTTTAAGTGTATTACTTGTTTTAATATATATCAATACATTATTGAGAATAAGACTCTATCAACATTTTTAATCACAAGAACTTCTTTGATATGTTGACAATGGTTGAATGTTGTGATATTTCATCTGATTTTTGAAATTTGTTGCTTGCAATATTCACTATTTTCAATATAAGCAAATGTTATAGAATGTACTTATATTGGTTTGTTTGTATGTTGCAGAATCAGAACTCTTTGAACCATCAATTCGAACCCAAAAAACAGACAAGAGAAGAAAGATAAACATTACTTGGGGAGTAAATGTGATTTCCTTTTTGGACATCTTGTTGACAGAACAGAGGACATTTTAAGAAGTAAGTGACTGAATGTTGAAACTGTTTAGAGAATTAAAAGCTCATTCGTCTACATTTGATTTAAATTCATTCAATAATAAGTTAAATTATAATAATAATTATATATTTTGCTAAGTTAATTATTCATTTATTAATAATCATATTTTTTTTGTTAAATATTAAGTGATGCAAGAGAAATCACTCTTAATATATAAGCAATAATAGTCTATATTTAATAAAAAAGTTTCCTATTTCTTATCTTTCATTGTAATATAAATATATGTGTATGACAAGTTTAAGACAATCTTATAACCATGATTAAACATAGTTTAGAGTATAATTTTGAACTGTTCTAATAGGAGAATATTATACTCTGACTAATTTTGTAATTTCACAGGTTAAAGACATTTTTTTTTTAGAGGAGATTGTTGACCGTTGAGATCGTGAATATTGAGTTTGCCGGAATGAGAGATATAGCACCTCCATACGGATTAGTTTTCCCTCTACACAAAACCGTGGTAAAGACTTGAAACTCTAAACTGAAACATTGACAAATTTATGGCATTTTTATTTTTTAAAAATGCAGTTTTATGAACTCTAATGATCGAACCCAAACAAGTTTCTTTGGTTTTAACACTTTGAATGTTACAACCAGATAATTTTTACAGCTAATAGCAGTAGTGTAGAATTACATTAAATGCAAAGCCATGATATATGGCAGCTTAAGGATTACTTGAAAATATCTGGAATCAGAAAACTCTTCTGTTGCCATCGTGCAAGGTTCAAGATAGGCTTTCTAGGCCACCCCTAAGCTCACCCAGTCTTTCATGAGTAGCTGCAAATGGGAAAATTATTCCAAGAGAGCAGTGTTCTTAATGGTCAATTATCAGTAGCCTTTACAATAGCTGTCCCTTTTTTTTCCAAATTAACCCATGCAAAACATAATAAGAAAGGAACTCTATGATCCATAGATTGTAATAACTATTTCACATAACATTCACTACTTTATTTCAGATCATTTTATTGTAAGCGGACACTGCACACTGTACTTCAGGAGCTTTCCACAACGTATACTGATCTAGAATTATACTCAGCCAATTATGAAGGGTGAACCAGAAGTAGACATTTCAGAACAGTCCAATAAATAACACAAATGAAAGCTTAAAGGTGGTCTGATCTTGCAGATGAAGTTACTCATTGAATTAATAGAAAGATTATGATATGATCAGGCTGTTCTGTTATACAACTTGTACTGACAACACCACAGCCATATGTGATTTTGCATCAGAGCATTATGGCGACTGCAGGTTATCTACAATAGAAATGCAGTTCTTCAACCTTTATTAATTTATTGTTTAGAATTTCTGTCCACGTTCTTAGAAAAATTTTAAGGATATACGTAGGTACATTTATTTTTTAAATTGCAATCATAGTTAATTGGATATGCCAACACATTTGATTATAAAGTTATTTTCTGTTTAGACAAGTAAGAACTAATTTAACAGCAATGTTTCAAGATATTTTTTCCTCCCAGTTTCCTTAATATTAAATGAAAAATTAATTAATTAATTTCAGTATTTAGAAGACTGGCATGAAATTATGTATTAAGAAAAGTATAAATACAATAAGGAAAAATAAATGACTGTTTTGAACTTATACTCTACCTATTTATTTCCTCAAAAATCCCTAAAATGATCCATCATATTGCAAACATACATTGAATACATTTTAGAAAATATATTTAAAAAATAAAACAAAGGCTGTTGCAATGGATGACATTTTAGTTGTGTAATTACAGTTAATTCCAGATATCGGATTTAATGATAGAAACCGAAAGGAATGTTAAGTTTCTAGTGGTTTGCTCTGTTAACCTTTAGCTGGTGAGGCTGGGTCTGGACACCCCAGCAGCTCTTAAAAATTCTCAGAATCCCATTCCTCATTTCGGAAAATCTTGTGCTCATCAGACTTTTCCTGTCTTGGATATGATTTGAATGTAGCACACTTTATTTGACAGTTTTTTGTTAAGGTATTAGCTCAGAAAAGATACATTGGGTCCTGTAGACCCCACCTTACCACTAGTGTTCACTTTTTTCGCTATGCACTTTAATTTTATAAATAAAATTTCTTGTGAAAGAATATTCTTTAAGAGTGATGACCCAGACCTCTCTAGAAAGCTTTTAGAGGAACTGGCCGCACCATTGGAGGAAGAAGAGTTGCTGATATCTTAAATGGAGGAGATTTATAACAATGTGAGGAAGTGAATCTTATTGTCAGTGATCATGAAGGTGAGGTATGTGATAGTGAATCTAACACTAATGAAGGAAAATTCCATCATAGGCAGCCTACTGATTAGAGGAAGAGGGAATAACAAAATGCAAATATTATTGGGGTAACGATAAGCCAAGACACAGAGATAGGACCCAGTATGGAGGGGAAAATTCATTTTGAACCAAAATTGTTAGAAAAGAAAAATTATTACATTTATTTCTTAATACTAATTATTTAGGTTTCTTATTTTTAATTTTGATTACTTTTCTTAATAATTGAAACTAATCAAGAAATAACGATCCTGCTTACTGTGATATTCCACGTATAATGGGTATGAAATAAATGTCAGCTGCAATTTTTGATTGCTTATAGTGACGAAGGTCAGAACCAAGGAGGAGGCAAGGATCTCTGAGAATTGTTTTAGATCAATTACAATTTCCCTGAAATAGCGTGTTTATGTTAATTTAAACTGTTAATATTTCAAAGTTTTAAAATCACTTTTCAATTATTATTCTAGAAAACTTTTTTCAGATTTTATAATTAACTGTTTACTTGATTAACTGAAACAAGTTAAAATAATCATCATAAATTTATGTTTAATCTTGAAAGGTGTTAATCATAAAAGATCAACAATAAACTTAATTACAATACCCTTCATACAACAGAGTTAATAATCTATTCTAAACTTTTTCTTTTCTTTTTTAATTAAGTTTATTTTGATTTCATTAAAAAGAAAATACATAAACAAAGAAAAAACTGAGGATTTACATTCCATCAGTTCTGGTTATAGTGATATCTGCTTATAACGATATAAATGTACAAGTCACTTGTATATCGTTATAAAAGGAATCCATTGCATTTAATAATGAGGAGTCAAACAACAAATATATGAAGATCTGAAAATATATTTATTCTTCATTAATTTGACAAATATCTAGAGAAAAAGGGAAGAAGTGCTGGGGGAGTGGGAGGGGAAGAGAAGTTCTGGGAGGGATAGGGAGTCTCAAGGGGGCTGAGAGGTAGTAATAAATAACATTTTTGTCGTATGAAAAAATTGAGGCATGAAAAATATATTTCTGTTCATTATGATTGCACATATCTACTTTATGAAATTTCACGTAGGATATGTTCCTACAATTTGGATATCAAGGACTTCAACCTAACCTGAGACATTCCCAGTCATTTTTACATGTTTCTATAAAGACTAAGTCTTGTTGATCATGTTATGTATGTAATATCAATTGTATGTTTACTCTCACAGTTTATGAAAATGATATATCCTGTTCCTTTAAATATTTTTATTGTGACTTATTTTCAATATCATAACATTCAATTTTTTGCCATAAATACATTGCAAGTTCCATTGCAATTACATTACCTATAAAAGCATTTAAGAAATAAATCTAAAAAGTTTCACAACTGAGTATAAGTTATCACGAATATAGTCACGTATTTACCACAGACTTGTAGAATATTCATTATAAAAAAATAGTAATTTACAATAAAACTAATACTACAAGTAGTTTTCATAGATTCTAAATTCTAGGTTCCATAACTTGAAAAATGTATATTGGTGTCGGAATATTATGCGAGAACAATAAAGTGTTAAATTAATTCTAAATGTATTCAGGACCTGTGTCCATTTTAGACATAGTTTAAATATACACACACACATAATCATTACTGAGTAAAGTAAAAAGTGAAGATTTATTATAAAGGTTGAAAGTCACTGGGAAAGCTGTAACAATTATGGGAACAAATTTTCTTGGTGGTATCATTGCCAAAACATTGATCTCTAATTGTTCTATATATATATATATATATATATATATATATATATATATATATATATAAAGAAGCTGGTTGAGCCCTCATTTTTTGAGGAATTCACCAATAATTCCTCAAAACACGGCAGATATATGTGCTAAACATTTTCTTTTTAAAATCAGAATCCCTCAATACATAGCAAAAACTTACACTGTTTAAAAATGTACTTAAAACATTTTTAACACTCCAATGGTCGCGCCATTGAAACTACCATTGGTGGTCGCTTTGTTTCTGATACGCGTGAGTATCAGTCTCATTTACCGTAAATAACTTTATCTATTGTATTAAGAATGAAGAAAAACTCTTGACAGGAGATTAATATATAAAAAATTAGTAAATTTACCCAGAAAAAGTTATGTATTTAAATATTTTGATGAAAAGGGGAAGGGTATTAATTAATAATACAATCCAAGGTGAGGAATAACCCTTCAAAGTTCAACGTATACTTTTATTATATAATAAGTGCATAAGTTGAACTTTGAAGGGTTATTCCTCACCTTTTATTGCATTATATGTTTTTTATTTATTACATGCAAACTCATATAGTTGAAATATACAAATAACAAGTAGGCAGGAAAAATTAGGTCAAATGTTAATAATATTTTGTAGAAATTTATAACTTCATAAAACGTCTTCTGTATCATCATCCACTTTACATCCATCTGGACAATAAAATGTGCAATGATCGAGACATAAATATTGGCCGCACCCCTTGAATTTATACTGGGTGAGCCTTGTAGATTTGTTTGCCCAAAACTTTTGGCATTCCTTTCTACTTTTGATGCTCTTGGCTAAAGTGCTATTTGGCATCCCAGTTTCTTTATCTTGAGTCAGAACTTCTTGAAGACAGTACGCGATGGTCTGAGGTAGCTTTGGAATCATAGGACGCTTTAGCATATGGTCTTGTACTAGGCGTCTTCCAAGTTGACAAAGGAAGATACGGTGGGGAGGAACTTCCTAAGTAAATAACTTGACTATTGATGCCAGCAACGTTAATAATGGGATAGAAAATTACCATTGACAACCATCGCATTCCTCTTTGGACATGATAAGCGGTGCACTATGTCAATGCCAATTTTATGCTGGCTATAGAAGGCCACCATTTCCTTTTTTTACCCTTGTTTCTTTATCAATCGCTACATCTATATTTATACTTGATATTATAAGTACGTTTATTTTTTTGTTGTTTTTATTTTGTGGTACTTATGACACCAATGTACCTTCTTTTCTAAAAGTAAAAATATGGCCGCGTGGTATCTATGAGATATAAAATAGTTTTAGTGGATAGTTACTGCTTGGAGGAGCGTCAGGTCAGAACTGACCCATCAGCCACTACCTGCTCTAGGAATTGTAAAGGCTATAGCTAGGACCTGCACACTTGCCTTTACACAGTCTGTGTAAGATGCTCTGTATCTGAGAGATCTGACGCGACCATTGAAGTGTTAATTAACTGATTATTATTATCATCTCAGTTTTAGTTTAAATTTTTGAAAAATTATTCACATTCTGTTTTTTTTTTATTTTATTTTAAAGCCTTTACCTAAATCAGAGAATTTTTATATCAACCAACCCTATATTTCCTCATGCAATCTCTAAGTCAACTCTTATTAAAAATGATGACTGCATAAAAAGAACAGTTATTATATAAAGAAAACATTATATGTATATACATATATATATATATATATATATATATATATATATATATATATATATATATAATCAAGGTAAACAATAGCATAAAGTGTTTTGAATTCTGATGTTTGAAAGTGACTGGTTTTGTGGGGGACAGAAGATCAAAGGCAAGGGTTGATGATCAAAGGGAACCTTAGGTGAGACAAATTTTAAATTTTGTTCAAAAATTAAATCACCAGAGTGGTCAAAACAAGCATTAAAAAAACTAATATATTTTGTGAACACTGCTTTATTAATTTAAGAAGACAATTTTTTCGTATATTTTTTAGGAGGGGGGTGTTATTGTAAATTATTTAAAAATTTGTCATTATTATGAGTATATATTTTGTTCTCGATTTTCTTTTTATTATATTTGTATAAATCCTTTTCTTTTAGTAAATAGTATGTTTATAGGCTCTTAAAATTAAAACTGAAAATGTTAAGAGCAATAAAGAATTCATTTATTCATCCACCTGTATTCTTCAAACTTTTATAATGGATAATTGAGATTAATTGATCAAACTACAAATAAAAGTTCCATCAACAATTAGGCCTTATTATTTCTGAAATACACCAACCATATATTAAAATATATAAGGAGCGGGTACAACTTTCACTTTACCCCAAAATACAAATTATTCAGTAGTTCATGTTTTTACCATTTGCCATAATTCTTGTTCACAAAAATGTTCCCAGAGAGTTTCTAAGCTAGTTTGATGAGTTGTGTGTGTTTATTTAAATACAGGGATAATTTAATGAAAAAATTGTCAAGATATGAATGCATGACATAAATATGAATTGCCAGTACCTTCAAACTTGCTATAAAGCTAATTAAATTGTTTAAAAATATTATAATCAATGATTTTCATATTTAAAAACTATAAGATTGTTATGAAAATTTGCTATGAAATAAATACATAAATGTTACATTACTTAAAGCTATTCCTTGCCTGGACACATTACATTAATTTAATATCCCAATTTCAATCAAAGTTAATTGGAGGATACATAACAGTAATAACTACATAGACCCTTAATACAACCATATTTAATAAGAACATGATCTATATTATTTTAATTAAACCCTAGATAATTTAAAATTTATTAGAAAACACGATAACAAGAAAACAGATCTGGTCTAACAGTTAAGTAATTATTATCACATTCAAAGTCACAGGTAAATTATGCACATAAAGTACTTTCAATTTATTAAAACATTTTAACAAAAAATTAATAAATAAAATAAAGCAGTTATATTTAATTGAGTAATTAATGGAGGGCTGAAAATTTCATATTTCAGTCATACCTTCAAAAAAGGCGAAATAATATGATCTATTAATATTTATTTTTGAAAGCACGAAATTATATCATACCAATGACATATTCTATCCAATAAGTTTGCATTTCAACTTCAGAAGACATGACATAAATCTTACACATAACATCATTCAAATTCATTTAATTGTTAATGTTAAGAAAACATAGTGAACCCAAATACAATATAACATAGTATCTGTATGTGTACATTGTATGTAAACAGTTTAATATGTTCATATACACAAAACACAGTTCATTTACATATAAATGCAAACCAATTAAGGTAAAAGAGAAGGAAGACAACAAAATACGAATAAAGAAAGGCCAATAAATGCATTATTTGGAAGACAAACATATATGTACAACAATATCAGTGCTTCCAAAGAACAAAGAAGAGAGAAATAGTTATCAATTATTTAAAAGGGAATTTGCATGAAATCTTCATATTTTGAGCAATTGAAGTTTCATACATAAAAATCAACACTGAAAGATAATTAAATATAAAAGCAATAATGAAATAAATTAGCAACAAATTACTGGACGGAAATCAACATACAAATAATGATCAGATGAGAGTAAAATTATTAAGCAAGTATGAAAACAGAAAATGTAAACATTTTCATATCAAACCAAAACTAATCTTTTTATAACTTGCTGGATGCAATAATATAGCATTAAACATACCAACTAAATTTAAATAATGTTAACTAAGTAAGTATAAATAAAAATATTAAAAATCAATTATGCTAAACGTTTTAAATAATTAAGTACAGGGTGTGTAGTTTGTATGCACACATTCATATTTTTCTTTATTATACCCTTTTTATTTTTATTAATAAGAGTATGTGTGTGTGTGCATGTATGTATGTATGTGTGTGTGTATGTATGTATGTGTGTGTGTGTGTGTGTATATATATATATATATATATATATATATACATATATATATATATATATCAAGACTATTTAAAACTAAGAAAAATATCCCATCTACACTAAAAATAAATAAGTATTCTCATACTCAAGAAAATCACAGAAGACAGCTGCATTTGTTTTAGTTTTTTCTAATTTATTTAAGTAAGGGGTACACATCCATAAAATATATTTATACTAGTATAAATTAAATTGTTTATAAGCAAATTAATTAATTTTCGTTGTTTTAGAATCATTTAGATATATTCATCAGCTCCACTTACCATGACTTAACCAAAATAAATAGCATAAACACCCAATATATATTATTTACATGGTTTAATATAAACATACATCTCTTCATAGTAGGCCAGTCTAATGCTGTCTAATTATAATTATTATCAGGAGTTAATAAGACTTCTGATATGGCCAGAAATATGATGATAATAAAATTCCAATGTCCAAATATTAAAACCAACAAATACCTGTTTCAACAATTATTTTAGTTACTATTTGGTATAATAATATCTTTTGTTATTTTATGTAATGCCTATTATACAGGGTGTATTGCAAGTAGATGACAATACTCACGTGGGTGCAAGAAAAAACCTAAATTGTAGTAAATAAATCGTTTCAAGTAATACACCTTGTCGTTCATGTAAGATAAATATGAAAATGATTAGTAACGAGCGCCTAAGTAAAATAAATAAATAAATAAATAAAATACTGGTGCATTCGGCCACTCTAGGAGAGGGAGTTTGGTCCGCCTGTGGAGGGAATAGGCAGCTAGCCCACGTCGCATCGAAAAGGTTAATGCCTCTCCGTCAAAAAAATCGCAACACTTAATTTTTTTTTATTTTTAGGACAACAGCAGACTTAAACTTAAAAAAAGTGTCATAAAATTAAATTAAACTTCTTTGTTGAAGAGAATGTTAAAATTTAATATGTTTTTAATGAAAAAAAAAAAAAAAAATACAAAAATAAAAGAATCAGAAAATATCATATTTTTCATTTTTAATCAAATTTAAATTTGATTAAATAGTTCTTATTAAGTGTCTTTAATGACATTTAATAAGAAGTATAGCTCCAAATGCCACAGTTTCTTACACACAGAACTTATAGTACCTTTCGCTGTGTCTTCTCCACACTCTTTCATGACCATCTGAACTGTTAAGGCCCACTCACGTCTCATCAGTGAAGAGGATATTTTTCCATTCCACCAGTCCAAGGTTGGTCTTCCCTTGCAAATCTTAGCCCCTGTCTACAATGTTCTGCAGAAAGATGGGGCTCTTTCACAGACCTTCTAGAGCTAAGGCTTGACTCTCTTAGTCCCCTTCTAAAGTTTGACTCTGAGATTGTTATCCCACGAACTCCAGTAACCAAGTTTCTAATGCTCAAAGCAGTGGAATGGCGATTCCCGAGCGCTTACAATTCAATGGAATAGTTGTCAATGGGATCGGTGACTTTTGGAAGTCCTGAATTTGGTCAGTATCTCTGTACCTTTTTAAGGCCATTGAAATCGAAAAGTAATGAAAATCAAGGCGATTAGCGATGTAACACAAAGATTTTCCTTCTTTATGAAGAATTATTTTTCTTAGTGAATTATCACGGCTTAAACAACTTATTATTACAAGAATAAACCAAAACAATAAATTAAGCAAGAAATTGATGTACGGGGCCAATAAAATGTAAATTCAAAAGGTTGATTGATTCAAATCAATCAACAAAATGTTTAATCCTTCATTTTTTGACAAACAGCGAATAACAATGATATGAATAATCCCTAGTGTCTCCCATGTGACTAGTGCCAGTGCTATAAATTAATAAAAAAAAAAAAACATGGATTGGCCTGTTAAACTAAAAAAATCTCGAGATATGTAGGTATTGCGATTTTTTTGATGGAGAGTGTATATCCCTGTCTTAAATGTGGAGAGATATAGAAATACAGGTTTAAAATAATATAGAAGTCAATTTTAGGAGTGATATAGATGCCCATTTTAGGTGTGGAAAAGAATTTTATTTTTGGAGTGAAATAGAATCCCGTTTTAACAATGATAAAGAAGTCCATTTTAGACTTGGTATAAAAGTCTATCTTAGAACAGTCATAAAAATAACGTTTAGGAATAATAAACTATTTTACCAGTGACTTCTAAATGTAAATGGACTCCTACATCTCTCCCAAATTACAAATTTATGTTATTTCTAAAATGGACTTCAAAGTAATTTCTGAAATGAACTTAAAGATCACTCCTAAAATTTACTTCCATGTTACTTCTAAAAGTCTAACTAGCAGGATCTGCATTATCTTAGCGCGTTTTCATAACACTCTTATTCATAGTTGTGACTGACACACTGACAGATGTCGTCATCAAGGTCAGCAAGGAGGGGCCAGTTGTAGAAACTTTTATAAATTTCGAAGTCATTCTTTCTTTTTATCTTTAACATTTTTATTTAACACAATCACTAAATGTCAATTTCATCGAAAATAATTTTCATTAAATTCTGTTAAGATTACAAAAATAAATATGATATAAGCTTTATTTATTAGTTGCTTTTCCCTCTAGATTTCCAATACATTATGAAATTAAGAGATAATCCTAGTTCTGAGTATACAGCCAGAAAGGTATTTAAATTTTACAACTTTTTTAAGATTTGGCAGTTTGCGGAATTGAGATTCTCAAAAGTTTTTCACTAACAAGACTTTTTTAATAATATTAACTTTTTGATTTATTGAATATGGATTACCATTGAAGCAAATTTAATGCTGATTTAAAAAAAGTAATGTAATGATGAAAAATAATGTGTTATTATTATTGTTATTTTCCTCCTAAATTTCCAATTGCGTTATGAAATTGAGATAATTTCAGTTCTGAGTATACGGTAATTACATTTTAGAACTTTTGTGAGATTCCGAAGTTGCAGAATCTTTTTGGGATGAGTAGTGATTTTCAAAACTTTGGTGTTATTATTAATATTAATGTTTTGAACAGTTATTGTGGTTTTAACAAGACACTTGTGAGCATTGAAAATGTATTACCCTTGAAGCAAATTTAATGCTGGTTTCAAAAAAGTAATGTAACATTGAAAAATAATGTGTACAAACAGAGAAAATGGAGTTTTCTATAAAAAGAAACACCGTTTTTAGCAAATAACCTTTAGAACGGCATATGTATGCAACAAAAACAGATAGAAATTTGAGGTTGGCAGCATTTAACAACATTTTTGGTCTAGTTTCACTCTCTTGAGTATTGTCATCTACTAGCAATACACCCTGTATATATTATTATATGAAATATATATTGTCCAAAATAATCTTCCTTTCATGAAATACTATTTAAAAAAATATATAAATATATATAAATAAAAATAATAGGCAGGATACCAATTTTTTTTAATGGCATCACAACAGAATTACACATAACCACATACAGCTGCTTGTTTAAACATTTGTTTGTAAATTCTAACACAACATTAAAAAGGTGAAGTATCACAAGATGAAATGGGCAAAATTAAATATGAAGAGCACCAATATTTTACATCAACAAAGGAGTATTTTAGAGAAAGACAGTCAGTGGAAAAAAACTTCCTTGGCTTATATAAACTAAATATTAATACTCAACAAAGTATGGGCTTTATTAACTTAATTAAAAACAGTTTTTTCCAACAGAAAAAGTCGTCTTATAAAACATTAAGTCAACATATTATTGACATATTCAACAATTGGAGGGTGAATGGATGGGATGAATGGGGTTGGCGAGGGAATCTTCTACCCGCTTTGTAGAGCCAATGGGGTATGCTTATCTATTTCTTTTACACAGTCTCTGAGCACACTTATCAATGGTTACTGTTCTTTCCTCACCTTTCTCAGAGCTCGGTGCCCCCTGGGTAAATTGATAAACAGAGGAAACAGAGTCATCTATCCTGTTGAGATGATCTGATCTGGTGTACCTAAAGACCACCTGGACTTAAGGTACACAGGTCCCTTGTGGACCTGAAACTAAATAATTAAAAACAATAGAAATAATATACTTTGATAGCTTTTACGAGTAATCTAATTGGCAACATAGAATTTTTGAGAATTCAATGGGAAGAAATGTGAGCTAATAAAAGAAATAGAAAGATTTAGAGTTGACATGTCAGGCATCAGGGAAACAAAGAAGAAGTGATGAGAACTGAAGATACAGGTTTACACTCTTGTGTATTCTGGTATTAACCCTATGGAGAAGACGGCAGGCGTGTGATCGTGGGTACCTGGTGATGACAACCACCTGTTTCCTGCGTTTCCCTCCTGACAGCTCCTAGCTGCCTTCTACGAGCGCCCCGCAGTTGTCTCATTTTTATCATTTCAAGGTTATTTGAAGTTAATTTTGTGTTTCTTCAAATATTTAATGTACTCCTGCCTCCAATATTTGAAACGGAAATATAGTTACAATTATCAATATGTGTTTTAAAAAGACATATTTTAACAATTAATAATACAAATTTTTCCTCTCAATAAATAAATTCCCTCTTCTTATACCAATGGTGATATTTAAAAAAATATTTAACATCATATCAAATTAGATTTTTGTACATTCATTTTTTTGAAAATTTTTTTTTATCCGTTATAATTCGAAAAACGTTATAATTCCTAACTCATTTATTTAGTTTCTCTCTATTGTTTACAAATTTCCCAGTTACATTTTTTTAATTAGAAATTATAATTATTACATTAGCAATAGGAAAAGATTAATTCCAAATAATTTAAACTAAAATTATTAATTTTGTAAAATAAGTTTCTTTTTTAATTTTTTTTTGTTCTTGTATTAGTAATATATATATTCTTTGATAGTGCAAAAACCTTTACACGTTATACCTTTCTACTACTGAAAGAAAACTTATTTCCCTTGAAACTGTGATGCTTCCACAGCAAATTACATTGTTTAAACTTCAGATAAGGCCCACTGTATTCCTCGAAATCCTAGAATGCTCCTCAATTACACTTCCTGGAGCTGGGGAAGGACCAGGCTGAGAGGTATCATCATCTTCCGAGAAGTCTCACTAATAGTCTAAAAGAGCTGGAGAAGCCCCCCGTCCTCGAACGATAAAGAGTGAGGAGTGGAGTGGCTGCTGGAGAAGCCCACCGTCAGCCAGTCATGGCCCAGACCTAACTTCTGGAGAAGCCCGCTGTCAGCCAGTCACGGCCTGGACCTGACTTCTGAAGAAGCCCACATCCAGAAAGGGTTAATGAGCATGAACAAGCCACAGATGGAGTGGAGTTTCTTTTCCAGAATGACATACAAGTCAAGAGTTGGAAACTAGTCAGGGAAAAGAAAATGCTATGGCGAGACTTCCTTAACCCTTTCTTTGCTGGCGAATGAAGGTACTCGCAGCGCCCGGCACGCTCCATACTTATACGTCTAGCTTCTCCCATATGCTTGCCAATCTCTCCTCAACTCGACCCGACTACCGTTCGACTCTTTCGTCTCTCTCAGCATCCTCTTGTTATATATTTGGAATTATTAACTTATAATTTCAAATATCTTCAACATTTGTAAAATTATACTAAACTAAAAGACATTTTCTATCATGGAAAAGAAAATGACTCAGATAAGAAATGATGATATAATTACTTGATTGATATCAGTATATTAGGAGGATATTTATGCCGACCGAACTAAATAAGATAAAAATTGTGACTGAAAGATATAAACAGCAATAATATGGTTAAAAAGACAAATTTGAGTACTACCCAATAAATAGGCGGCGAGGCGCACCAGCTTCAACCTCCAACAATTGCTATAACAATGTCGATAGTAGGACTTTTTCTATTATTTTTATAGATAATAATAGACTTGCACAATGTTTAATTTCAATTAATATACGAAGAAGATCAGATAAGGCCCTACTGATTTTATACGAGTTAGCACTAGGCCAGAGAAGCGACATACGGGGCTAACAGGACCACAAGTTAACTGGTTGGGGCACTGACAGTGAAACACGAGTTAACTCATTCAGAGCAACGAAAGGGTTAATGACAGATATACAGAATCAGACTAAAAATACAAAATAAAGTTCCAGAAAGCTAAGATTTAAGTCCTAGCGTCTAAAAGGAAAGCCTGGGAGGACTTTGGTAATAAGCTTGAGGAGGATGCCAAGCAGAATCAAAAGGTTTTCTATAAAGTTTTAAGATGGAAGGAGAATTTTAAGGAATTACTTGAGGTTAGGACAAGCCACAGCAATGAATGATTATGCAGCGAATACTACCCGGGATGACTTCATCAGCGATGAAGAACTAAAAGAAGCACTTGTCAGGCTAGAGTTTGTAAAGTCAGCTGGAACAGATGCTATAACTCTTGAAATGCTATAGTACATAGGAAACAAGGGCACTAAAATCATGCTACAGTTATTAAATTTAGTATCAAAAAATAAAACCACAAAACACACGGCAAATAGCCATACTAATCCCGTTCTTTAAAAACAGAGACAATTGAGATTGCAAACATCACAGAGGCATATCTTTCCTCAGTGTGCCAAACAAGGCCCTAGAGTTCTTTATTCTCTAGAAAGGAGAATAAGGAAAACTGTTAAAGATCAAACAGTAGACGGCAATACAGGTCCAAAAGCCTAAGAAGAACACAGCAAGAGCTATAAGAAAAGAGATGGAAAATACATTATAAAAGGGTAAAGTGCTGTCAGTGTGCTTTATAGAACCCTGCAAAGCCTTTGAAAGAATAAAGAAACAAGAAATTTCTAGATTACTAATAAAAAAATTAATAAATAGTGATTTTGTCATGGCAGTTAGCAGTCTATATAGGAAAGTACGAAATGTCGTCCAAATGAATAACTTCAACGAATTTGAGAGAATACAAGACATATGAAAAGGATGTAGTTTAACCCTTTAATGCACAAAACTTTGTAAAAGTTTTTTTTTTATTTTACTACTAGAGAACATTGGTCAATGGGCGGATAATAACAAGATGATGGTGAGCTTTGAGAAAACCAACTATTCACCTTATCGTCAAAGCCACCCGTCATTTCATTAACATATAAACATTTCAAACTACCGGAAACCAAGCTGTCCAAGTACCTGGGGGTCAACCTTGACTCCAAACTTTCGTGGAAGAACCATATCCAGGAAGTAGGTGAACGTGCTAACAAACGAATCAACCTACTCAAAAGATTGACTGGGACGAAATGGGGATGAATGCAAGATGTTCTTACCATCACATACAAAACTTGTATCAGGCCGACTATGGAATATGCTTCTGACGTTACCTCTCTTGCAAGCGAAAAGAACCTACAAAAGCTCGAGAAAGTCCAAAACAACGCCTTGCGACTTGTCATGGGTGGTGCCTTCTCAACGCCCATTATTGCAATGGAATTACAAACAGACACCGAACCCCTACAAACAAGACGCGACAAACTAACCCTCAAGTTCTGGGAAAGGATAGACCACCGCCACTGGAACTACAGACCTGCCGCTCAGAGACTAACAACTCAGCTAACCCCTATGCTGAGAAATTAAGAATAAAATACAACATCAACGTACCGAGCCCGGCTCCATTCAAAACTTTCCACAGCTTGACAGCCCTCACACCTACGAAACGACTGTCACAACTTAACTTCAACTTGTCTAAACAGCTCGCAATCCCAGAAGACTCCCCAACTGACTGTGAAAACCTGTTCCTCTGCCGAGAAGCAATCTCACACCTCCGACAGAAGAACTGGGCTGTAAGTCTTCAATGGATCCCAAGCCATGTTCGTATAACTGGCAATGAAAAAGCAGACACTCTTGCAAAGAAGGGGACTCAAATGGATCAAACCTTCGAAAAATAGGACCCAGCCTCAAGTCCTCTGTGGAATACTTTTCCACACTATTATTAAATCAATAATAATTAAAAATAGTCTTTTAGAATATTGATTTTTGTTTTGTTTTGAAATTAATATTAATTTATAATAATCCTCAATTTATATTAAAATTGAACAACTTTGTTAAAATAAAAGTTATAAAAATAAGTTTGGAAATGCATAAAAATTGAAAGAGCACACAAAAAACACCAAACGTTTTGTATTTCATTTCTTCTATATGATATGAAATAGAAACAAAACACATACACTATATGTTGTATATATATCATGTCAATAGGTTTCATTATTTTTGATGTGTGGCTTTAGAAATGTCATTGGTAAAGTTAAACTTTTTTTCTTTTTTTTTTAATCTTTAAAATAAATTAAATTGGCAGAAAATTATACTGTTTCTAATTAATTTTTAAAGTGAATTGCACACACAAAAAAATTAAAAAATGGAGGATAACACACACAAAAAAAACTTTATTTCGAAATTTAACAACAGGATTAATGAAATGTGTTAACCCTTAAAGAGTTAGAGGGAGATTAATTTGCCTGAATCATGTAGATGTAAATGCATCGAGGTATAAAAACAAATAATTATTTTTTGAGGGTTGGCAGCCAAAATGTGGTTGAATGGGACTCTGAAGACCTAAAAACTTGTTGGTCCTACTTGAAGTTAATACTATAGGGTGCAGCAACCTCTGATAGCTAGAGTTAATACTGTTTTATTTTAATTTCATATATTATTGTAATAAGTTAAAGAAGATGACAATTGAACTCAGAACCATCCCTATCAAAAGACAGACAAAGTGCATGTCTATAAAGCTCAAAATACAGGCAACTTACATTTTTTAGGTTTCTTAAATTGGCAATGAATCTAGTATATTAGCAATATGTACCATCAGATTTAATATACATCTTCTTTTTAAGTAAAGAGTGTAATGAATGCCATAAATAAATTAATTCTTGGAATATTTAAAATATAAGAGGATAGAAGACTGCTGTGTAAGTATAAAAGTACATACTTTGTTGAGTTATTACATTAAAAAAAAATCATTATTAAAAATAGGTCATTAACTACAATCTAAATATAAAACACAATTTTGAGGAACAAGTTATCTTTATGGAGTACTAAATAAAATACTGTTATGGAAGATCGTACACAAGTGGCATAAGGTTAAAAACCTTTTCATGAAGTATGTTGCTATCTCATCTGTAAAGTAAGTTTTTTACTAATACTGTACCATACTATAATAAATAAACATTTAGATCATTTTTGGATTTGCTAATGTAATTGATATTTGCTACATCATCAATTACAACTAATACTACAGATATCAACTTTAATAAATAATGGGAATGCTTATACTGCTTGTTTAAATGTGGCCCATCGAGCATCATCAGACTCATGTGTCAGGTAACGTACTCCAGTAGACTTTTCCAAAGTTCTTAGATCACACCATGTTTCATAATTCTAAAATGTGCAAATTATAAATTAAAAAAAAAAATAGATATATCCTTAAAAATGTTGACAAACACTCATGTATTAAATGAGTACACTCACTTGCTTGATAGGGTTTTCAACAGAAAAATATGTGAGTATAGAAATACATAGAACTGCTGTGTAATACACGAATGTATCTGTTTGATAAATGACTTCTTGTATGAAGTATATAAGAAAAGTCCGACTCGCAGGAGCTGCTTCATCTTGGCATGGTTCTGTTCATATCCCTAGTGTCATTAGTAATGAATAGAAACAGTTATTGGTAGGGTTTGATCTTTCTTTAAAAATATAAAATCATATCTCAAAGGGAAGGAAATTTAAGGTTCCACAACCAGAAAACTGACAGTATCCTAAGCTGAAATGACTCCCCCCCCTTTTAACATTCGCTCAAGGAAAACACTATTAGCAATAAGTTTCCCATTTTCTTGCTTTCTTTTACTAAAATACTAATTTTACTCATACATGCAATTTAAAAAAAAAAAAATTAAATTAAAAATTTGAGTTGAAAATAAGCAAAAACCCGTTCAAAAGAACAAAACAAGCACTTTCGAAGTTTTAACCACTTATTTCTCCGATTGACATCGCACCATCAAAAATGGCATCAGAAACTTTTTCATAGAGAATTTAGTAAGCTTTTGAATGATCACCTTCCACTTACCACGTTTTCCTAACCGCTTTTGAGATATAAACAAAAATATACTAAGATCCCAAAACATTTCATGTCTATTAATAAATATATTTTGTTTTAATACAATAGGACCTCCATTATCCGGGACTCTATTATCCGGGATTCCAATTAACTGGGGTCTCGATGGGGGAATTTTTATTTTTATTCCTTCTTTAAATATTATGTACATATATGTATGTACATACAAACATATTTATTGAATTATTTTATTTTTTATCAACTAAAGCGTTTGATTTCATAATATGTATAAAATATTTGTATGTATGTAATGACGATTATGTACATAAATATGAATTTATGTACATAATTTAATTTACGGAAGAATGTGCTGATTCCATATTTCTGGAAGCATCTCAATTTATTTCATATTCTTGGAAGTGAAACATTTTCACGTCTTTCTATGAATCCCCTGCTGGGCTGTTAGCCTACCAATGAAATATTTCAGTTGGGCTTTAACTCTTCACTCGAGTACATATATACTGAAATTTTAAAAACTTACAGAAACTGAGATAGCAGATGTGCACATAAAAAAAACGAGCCTTCGACCTCTGCGAAGAACAACCAAAGAAATGAGAGCGATGACAACAATTCGCTTATCATTCAAGAAACGAAAATAAAACACAACCAGGCATTAGAGGCTGCTGAACTTCTGCTGAATTATTTTGAGCCAGAGAATGCAGATTTCAGCAGAATTATCTTGTTACGGGCGATCAGAACAGATATAAGAAAAGAATTATGTAACAAAACATTACTGACTTTCTCGAAAAAAAAAAATTTAATTTGAACTTGAGTTTATTTTTGCACTTATACTAATTATTAATTAATAAAATGTTTACATACACATTTCTCAATGCAAATAAAAAGGTTTACAGGACATCTTGTACACAGTTTTTCTTTATAACCTTATAATCTAGCACATTTATTCAATAAAATATTGTGTTTCGATTATCTGTGGACCACCCTTCCAGTCATTACCCTGGATAATGGAGGTCCTACTGTACTTCCTTAACTCTAATTGTAACTAAAATCTTAGTTTAGATGCATTTCAAACATGTAGAAAATATTTCAATTGAATCCCACAATTCTAAGTACCTAAACCAAGTTACAAAAACATTTTTCCCCCTTTTCTCAAAAAGGATTACACATATCGCCTTAAAAATGGTTCCATTCGTTTTCCTACATTAAGGAACCTATAATACAAGTACCTGCCATTAAATGAACTCAAAAATGTAAGAGTTACGATTTTCATTGCTCCAAAAACCATGTTCCGGTGGACAGATTATATATCTAATATATAAAATTCTCGTGTCACAGTTTTTGTAACCCAACTCCTTCGAAATGGCTTGACCGATTTTTATGAAATTTTGTGTGCATATTCAGTAGGGCTGACAATAGGATGTTAACTATTTTTCATACCCCTTTGTGATTCACCCCAAAACAAGTTTTTTTTTGGGGGGGCAACATTTTTTTATGATTTGGCATTAAAAAATACATACAACCCTAAATTTTCACCTTTCTAACACCAATCTCCATTTTTTAATAGGGATATTAGTACTTTAATTATTTTCAACCCTCATTCGCTCAGTTATTCCCACCAGGCGTCTACTGGTGTCACTTATCACCCAGTAAAAAGCACGTAATAAGGATGAGAATGAAGCCGGTCTCCTGTCATTCTCACACAATATGTTTTTTCTCACTCCCTACATAGTTTTCGGCAATTCCCACAGATTTACCAAATGAATTCAAACGCTTTCAATTTTCAATTAGATTGGCATTTGCAATGACAATCAATAAGTCGCCAGGCCAAACGATGTCTGTTTGTGGCTTTGATTTGAGCACACACGGACAATCGTTTGTGGCACATTCACGCATGGGTAAACCAACCAGTTTGTTTTTTTGGCTAAAGATGGACTAACCAAAAATATTGTACACTCCATTGCACTAGGAGATCGATATTGTTTTTTTTTTATTTTTTATTGTCATAATTAGTGATAGATATATAATTTTAAATATATTAGTTAAGACAATAAATTACAATGAATTAAAAACATAGATATTCGGGGTATTTCTATTTTTATAGGCCTTCATCGTTCACAGTCCTCTATTCTTCTTTTAGTCATAGACCACATTCCCGCACACTTAAAATAAGATGGTAATTTTTTATTTGACTAACAAAATAACCACTAGAAATAATTTATATGGCAAAACAATGTTTGCCAGGTCAGCTAATATCTATATATATATATATATATATATATATATATATATATATATTGGTTTTTTTTTGTTCATTTTTTTTTTTGTGGGAGGAAAATCCTTCATTGACACCTGGCGAGAAGATAACCAGGTAGTGTCGGACTCCAACCGACTAAAAACCTCCCCCCCTTATTCTTCACGATCATGATTGAAACCGCTCACGCATTACTTCATCATGATAGCTGTCTAATTAACCTTCATTGTGTATTTCCTTCTCCTTTGTCTCCACGATTGTCCTGACCACGCGGTAGGAATAGTGCCTTGCTTTCTCTGAAGTTAGGTCCCTCATCATATTGTCAATATCGAATGTCTTGTGGGTAACTCTAGTATAGTCATGCCTGATACTTGTCCACTTCGGGCATACAAAGAGCACGTGCTCGACTTCATCAACCTCTCCACAGTAGATGCATACTTCACTATGTGCTCTTTTCCGATCATGTAAATACTTTCTAAAGCATCCATGACCAGATAATGCTCTTGGGAGGAAATAAGCAATCTCTCCGGATGGCCTTTCGATCCAGGTTCTTATATCTGGTATTAACCTGTATGTCCACCTTCCTTTGGTCCCACTTGCCCATCTTTCTTGGCAGCTGGCTATGAGATCGTCTCTGGCACTTTGTCTTTAAGTCCCACTATAAATTGTGGCCCTTTCCTTAATGAGTAGATCTATAGGCGGGACATCCGTTATGACGCCTACTGCTTCTGTCGACACTGTACCCGCTTGCTATTCTCAAGGAGGCCAGTCTCTGCAAGCTAGCTAGTTTTCTGCTTAGGCCTTTGCTTTCAATTACCTTTTGCCGTACTGGGGCAGCATAAAGTATTTGCGAGTGAATAACGCTTGATATTACCTTACTTTTAGAAGCCCTTGGCCCTCCAATATTTGGAATAATACTAGACAGTGCGGATATTGTTTTTCCAACTTTCAGTGTGAGTTGTTTTACATGTTCGGCAAATGTTAGTTTGGAGTCAAGCCATTCTCCCAGGTATTTAATAGCCTTGGCAGGAACTATCTCTACATCGTCGATTGTCCTTGTGTTTCACGGTGTAGCAAAATATCCATGGTCTAGCATGGCAATGTTTTCGGCAAGCCTATCGCTGAAAAACAACAACCTGTCACAGGCGAGACTCAAATGCACATCTCCAACATGAGAATCTAGGCACTAGATCACGGGGAGACCCTAGGGACATAAATATTCTGATCTTTTGTTTTTAGATTCTTCAGTTTAGTGAAAGGCAATGTGATGCAACATTATACAGGTTCTGTGAGTCAGAATTTATTATTTGTTTTTTGTTTTTCACAAGTTTTATCTGTTTCCAAGTATTTCTTTGTTAGGATTCTAAATTATCGAGTGCCAAAATCAATAATCTTCAAAAAAATGTAGAATTTAATGTAAAAGATATTATGTAATGGTGCTCAATGAAAATATTTAAAGTATAATTTTGTTTATATAATGTTTTAGAATTATTACAAACACAGTAACCTATGAGTTGGATTTTTAGCTAATATTTTCATTTGCAACACTTTACCAGTCTCTATCAGCATCCCCCCCCCCCCAATAAATTTGAAGCCATCTTTAACTACATATCGTTTAAAATTGATTTAAATATGTTAATCCCGATGTTGAAAAATAAATTACTGAAAAGAATTTAATACATGATAAGAGAAAATCTTCTTCTGTATATATTTCCCTCTTCTTCGCCATTCTACTCTGTGCTGGGCTGTTCTCTTCAGCTCCAAGTAGGTTTCGCACCTCATTCCTGCTTGAGATCTTTCGCAAAGGCCTTCCTTGGTTGACCCACTGCACTGGTTCCTTCCACTATGCCTTCTAATGAGGGAACCAACACCTTACCTTGGGAGTAGGATCTTCTGTTACAGCCAAGGTATAGAAGGATATTTCTTAATATGACAATAATAGCTTTATTGATTTGGGACTCTCCATTGCTAACTACCATAATTTGAAAGAAAATAAGGACAGGAAAATGAAAGTGTTTTATAACTCAATCAATAAGGCAATACAGGATGTTAGTTAGAACAATTTTTTTTTTTTTTTTTTTTTTTTTTTTTTTTTTTTTTTTTTTTTTTTTTTTTTTTTTGTGCTTCGACTGCCGGGGCCATTAGTACAGTTCGAACGAAATTCTATGATAACTAATTCCTACTATAAATAATTCTTGGTATACTTTTATATGGAAGTAGTTTTGCAGAAAGGGAAATAAAAAATACAGATTCATAAGAAGAAAAATTAATTGTATGTGTGTGTGTGTGTGTGTTTTTTTTTAATACCATCAAGAATCACTAACTTGAATTAATAGGAATAATAAACATTTTTTAAATTTTTGAATGACTTTTTAATTTATCATATCTAATCGGAACTTTTCATTAATCAGGCAACAAACATTTAAATTTGCTTAACATGAAACCAAGATTATAAATTTAAGGTTAAGGGAAAATAACAGCAATTTTATAAGCAAAATATTAAGAATTTTTATACTACACTTTTTAGATGGAAAATGAAAGTGATTATAATGGAAAATCACTGAAATGGTGGAATTGCAAGTTAGAATTCTAATATGAACATGAAAAAATGTTAAATTAACTCACATAAAATATTTCATACCTGTAGCCATACATGCGAGAGTGACTTATCCACTGTAAATCTTTTTCTTTGCTTAACTTGCAGTAAGTTGTTAATAAGGTCAATGGCTGAAAAAATGGTACAATCAGCATAAATACTAAACAAATAGAAAAAGTATTTATAAAAGGACCAAGAACAAGATGTTGCTAAAACTTATCAAATAAAAATATATATTCTTATGTAAACTTATGAATACATATAATTAACTCACATTTTTCACAGTATTTATTAAAATACGTGCACAAACATATTATTCATTACTTGTAGTATATTGTTTATTCAACATATGATTTTAGGGGATTTTTATAGTTCAGGAGAAATTATTTTTTTCTGCTAAGAATTAAGGACTGGAGGATTTTTTTTTTATTGTGGCTGGATAATAACATTGCATGCCAACAGAATAGCCATGAATCACACACTGAATGAAATCATTCATGATGGTATCAGGTCAGTCAAAATGTTTGTGCGCATTTTTGGGAAATTTTTCAATTGTGTATATTACGTTTATGTGGCTTCAAGACAAGTTCAGATGCTCATAAATCAATAAAACCAAAATAAAAAATAAACAAATAGTGTTAATAAAACACAATTTAACATTTTCATCAATGATATATATTTTTTCATTGTCTATAATTTCTTACCAACTTACAGGTGGCTTTTAAATTTTATTACTGTAGAAAGACTCTGATTTAGATGCAAACAAATTTGAAAGATTATTTATTGCATCCTGTTTAAAATTTCATTTTTTCCCTAGTAAAAAAATTTTTTAGGCACAAAATAAGTGAAAATCTCTTGTGGTAGGACACAGCAAAAGCTCTTATGTAAATTCAAGAATATTTTGCAGCGTTGTTCAAACCATAATTGGCCTAGCTAGCATTATTATGATAAAGCAACACTTCGTTGACATTCACCATTTGTGAGCAGAACTAATCCATGAGATGATGAATCCATCTGATCCACTGTTAATTAAAATTAGCAGGAATTCCTGAACAGGGTTCATTATAAATGCTGCTTTCTTGAACTTTACATTTATTACAACATTTCTGGGCAGTCCTTACACTGATAGTCATTAAATGTCAAATCAACACACTTTTTTACCTCAACCTTTCAGATATTAATGAAAATTGGTGCACCCAAAGTAGGGGTTGGGACAAATAAAAATACCAAATTTCAAATTGTCATCTAAAACAGTTTCCAAAATACGGCCATGTAAAGTTTTCAAAAGGCGGTCAAAATCTCGCTGTGGCAAAACATTTAAATGGTCATAACTCATTTCCTGTTTAAGTTACAAACATGGGGAAGGTGTCAATGTTAGCTCTTTATATGCCCTTTCAAATGACATGCAACACATCATAGGTTATGAGAACATAATTTTTTTCGAAATCAAAAATAAAATTCTGAATCTAATTTTTTTTTTTTTTTTTTTTTTTTTTTTTTTTTTTTTACGGCGCATCGACAAATCTTGGCCATTAGCGCTGACATCCAGGGTGCAGCCAGGAGCGAGCCCTGAGATGAGAAAATTCCTGCCGCTGGTGGGGATCGACCCCACCATCTCCCGCTCATGAATCCAGCGCGCTAGCCACTAGACCACAGGAGACCCCTCTGAATCTAAATATTTAAAAAAAAAACGTATTTTTAAAAATGTTGAAAAAAATTAGATATATAATAGGTCATATTACTAATTTGTATAGCAAATTTGGTTATGGGATTGAAATGGGTTCTTAGTCAAAATAATTTAAAACCGAAGGCGGCTTTGGACTAATTTTACATATTTTTATATATAAAAGCTTTTTAATACATAATTGTAAAATTTAATCCAAAATTTACTGTTGCATATACTTTATACACCCTTAAACTTCATTATCTTAATTACAAAGCTTATTTAAAAAAGTATTATACCTTAATAATTTGTTTTAATTAGTTTAATTTAGAATATTTGTCTAATATTAAATGATATATTGTACTCAAAATATTTTAATTGAATAGGAACTTAAATAAAACATAAATATTATCAACAATTTACATGTTTATAAATGTTAAACCATTAAATTGGTTAAAATTTTACATTGAAACTTACATATCTTCTACAACTGTTGGTCCACTTGGATAACATTGCTGCTTAAAATTTCATATTCGGTTACCACGTAATTTCTCCCTTTTGGAGTTATGGAGTTCACAGTACATGATACATTAGTGAATAGTAAGTAAGTATAGTCTATGACTCTAATGCCTTGGTTATATAATGGACAAAAACAAAGACAAAGATGAAGTAAAAGTTACCTTCATTCATTCCAAATGACCTTCTACATCATTTAGCTACCGGGGGTCTCCCGTGGTCTAATGGTTAGCGCCTTGGATTCATAAGCGGGAGATGGTGGGTTCGATCCCCACCTCCGGCAGGAATTTTCTCATCTCAGGGCTCGTTGGGAAAATTCCTCGCTGTACCCTGGATGTCGGCGCTAATGACCTAGAAGTAGATGCGCCGTAAAAAAAAAAAAAAAAAAAAAAAAAAAAAAAAAAAAATTTAGCTACCGAAGAAGACTAGATATATATTACGGCTCCCATTTACTAATGTATTATCTACTGTGAATCCCGTAATTCCAGAAGGTAGAATTTACGTTGTATCCGAAGATTAAATTTTATGAAGCAATGAAATGTTATCCCAGTACCTTCAACACTTTTAGATCTTATTTAAGTTTCACAGTAAAATGTTCAACCACTTTAATAGTTTAACATTTATAAATATGTAAATTGTTGATAATATTTATGATCTATTTAAGTTCCTAGTCAATTAAAATATTTTGA
Organism: Gonocerus acuteangulatus; assembly: GCA_946811695.1. Classification (NCBI taxonomy): domain Eukaryota; kingdom Metazoa; phylum Arthropoda; class Insecta; order Hemiptera; family Coreidae; genus Gonocerus; species Gonocerus acuteangulatus. The sequence goes on from OX328132.1 coordinate 105,716,066, forward strand.
GTAAAATATATCATTTAATTTTAGACAAATATTCTAAATTAAACTAATTACAACAAATTATTAATGTACAATACTTTTTTAAATAAGCTTTGTAATTAAGATAATGAAGTTGAAGTGTGTATAAAATATATGCCACAGTAAAGTTTGGATTAAATTTTACAATTATGTATTAAAAAACTTTCAAATCTTTAAATTTTTCAAAATTTTTGAAAATGCGTTTTTAAAAATATTTAGATTCAAAATTGTATTTTTGATTATGTTCTCATAACCTATGATGTGGTGCATGTCATTTGAAAGGGCATATAAAAAGCTAAACGTTGACACCTTCCCCTTGTTTGTAACTTAAACAGGAAAGGAGTTATGACCATTTAAATGTTTTGCCACAGCGAGATTTTGACCGCTTTTTGAAAACTTTACATGGCCGAATTTTGGAAACCATTTTAGATAAAAATTTGAAATTTTTATTTGTCCCAACCCCTACTTTGGGTGCACCAATTTTCATTAATATCTGAAAAAGTGAGGTAAAAAAGTGTGTTGATTTGACATGGAATGACCCTAGTATGTTCAACATGTACACTATTAATTTTTGTTGCTGCAAATTTGGCAGATCCACCTCACAAAAATAAAAATGTAGTACATCATTTTCGTATTGATTATCGATATATATTTTCTATGGGTTCTATTATGTGTCTGATGTTTACAAAAATTGGAGACAGACTGACTTATACATTACTCAAGCGAAGGTAAATGTGAAAAGGTTTGAAATCTTATTGGTCTAGAAGTGAGTCATAGCGAATCCCATGCATGCTTTTAATGTTCACAAACTAATTGACTAATCTAATAATATTCACTTAAAGTTTATTTTGAAATACGCTGATGAATTGTGTTAACAAGAATAAAGTAGATAGATTATTTTAATTTTTAATACAATTTTTGAGTGGTATTCAGAAAAGAAATCTAAAATGAGAATAAAATTACATTTCCAGAAGTGTAAATTGTTAGAACAAAATGCAATATACTGGAGTTTAAACGACAGTCAAAAAGAACTTTCCCAGGTCAAATGATCAAATTTTATTCTTGTCATCAGTTAAATTTTAAAAAGAACCTTTTATATACAGACAGCATTACTTTGGACCCCACCAAAATATTTAGCAATATTAAGGACAAAGAACTGTTTAATCTCTCCCACTGGCCATCAGTTGATGAGCTAAATGTTCAATTTATAGGGAGCTCATCCATGAACAAATATTGTGCTCCTCAACCCATAACACGGATTTAAAATTTGAGTTTTGTGCTGTAGCAACTTCGATTTTGCTTTGAATATGTACATTTATAATGGCAAAAGTATGTACTTGCTTCTGCAGTACATATACTAAAACTGCTAAAAACAAGAAATCAAACCTTAATTTAGGTCTTTGGGAAAGGATCCTTGAACAAGCTGATTGCTCAAATATGTACAAGGAATATGGTGTTTATTTCAAACATATTTTCTCAAACATATTTTTAGCAAACAGTCTTTTGAAAAATAATAGTTTTCACATGTGGAACATTGCGTTCAGAAAGAAGAGAATTTCCAAATGTGAAAAATTGAAAAAGAAATGAAAAGAGAAAAATTCAATTGGCACAATCAGTTAATATGTCTATAAAAAAGTGACAACTCAAAAGAAACAATTTTGAAAATAAGAATAGACAAATAAGTGAACAAATTTAAAGTCCCAAAAGCAATAGCTGACTAACCCTTTTTCTACCGTTGACTTGTACAGCAGTCGAGAGCGATCGGGACCCGTGTACCGTGCACTTGTGTAGAAGTCGAAGCAAGATGGGACTCACATAATGTCCAGCAGTCGAGCGCTCCTTGTATCTCTCACATTGTTTCTCTTCTCATTTCTTGACTTTAGAGCTATGTAGTGTACTTCTAGTATGACTGCCTGTCACTAGAGGGTATTTGAATGAAGGTTTTGACTGTGTGAGCTATTCAGGCGAATTACAACTCCTTGCCTTCTCTACTCGTCGTCGGCCTTGCCTACTCTTTGCCCTGTCAACCCTCGTCAAATTACGTTAGTTTTTATACCTCAGTACATTCCCAACAGCTCATTTAAGCAAAATTAGTACACTTTTAGCTCCTGAAGTGTTAGCATCTAATATTCTTGTTTTGTTAAATTTAGAAAAAGAATTTTTATTTAGTGCGTGTCCTGTGTTTTTAGGCATTTTTTTTTTTTTTTTCAATTCATTCTAGAAATGGATGAGAAGAAGTACAGTGTCCAAGAAGCCCTTATGGCTATTTTTGACAGTGATTGTGAAGATTCTCGTGATTCTATATTGGACTCTGGAGACTGGCCAGCAAATCCATTTCAACCCTCAACTTCTGCTGCTGGTGCGTCGACATCTGCGGGCCGTCCAAATGTTAACATTTTTGAATATTCGACAGATGAAGAAGAATATGATATTTAAGAAATTGCTCATTTAAATGTGGACTCAGGAAAAAGAGAATTTCGGTGGGCTGAGAGAAATTTGAGGCCGAAAGAACATAAATTTGAATGTTCTAAATCAGGAGTGAGACTTAATGTTCAGGTAAATAGTGCCTTTGGTTTTTTTGATTTTTTTTTTTTTTTTAATTTGAACATTATAAACCACACTTGTGAGGAGACAAATCGTTATTTTTCTCTTAAGGTGAGAACATCCAATGTGCCGGAGAGACAGAAGAGGGAATGGGCGGACATCGTTCCTAGTGATATGTATGTGTTTTTTGCTACTTCTTTTATAGTGAAAAGAATTAACAAATTATCCCTCCACGAATATTGGTCTAAAAATCCTATTTTAGAGACTCAAATTTTTCCTAAATTATAGTCCCGGAATAAATATCAGAGTATTTTGAGGTTCCGTCATTTCTCGAATAATGAAGATGATCAAATGACGGATATATTAAGAAAAATAAGGCCGATTATTGATCATTTCCGAAGGGTTTTCAAGGCAGGACTATAGCCACATGAAAATTTATGTATTGATGAATCGTTGATGTTATTCAAAGGACGGCTGAACCAATACCTCCCGTCTAAGAGGAACCGCTTTGGAATCAAAATATTTGTTATTTGTGGCGTCCTTACAAATTACCTTTTAGATTTCATTATTTATTGTGGATGAGAGACTGATATCAATCGAGTTGGACTTGGTATTTCAGGAGATACTGTTGCTACCCTTATTGAGCCATATTTACGGAAAGGGCACACTTTATTCTGTGATAATTGGTACACCAGTCCAGCACTTTTTGCATGGTTGTATGATCGAGCTACAAATACATGTGACACAGTCTGTTATAATCGGAAACAAATGCCAAAAATAATAGAAAATTTGAAATAAGGCGAATTTTGCTTTCGATCAGTTTCCGGATTGATGCTTACTTTGAAGTGGCATGATAAGAAAGGTGTGTGGATACTTTCATCGTTCCACAAGGCAGAATTATCAGAGATGCACAAACTTGATTTTGCTATGGGAAATAAAAAAATGATGCCAACAGCAGTCATTGATTATAACAAATCGATGCAGTCGGTGGATAGCAGTAATATGTTGATCAAGAAAATAGAAACCATTCGGAAATCAACCAAATGGTACAAAAAAGTGTTTTTCTATATCCTGGACATGGCAGTTTTTAATTCTTACCGGTTGTATTATACACACACACACACACAAAATAAGCTATGTGGAATTTCAGATGATTAAAATACAAAAAATTCTTAAAAAATATAACATAGAAAAAAGAAAGCCAGGTGGAGGGAAAAGGACCGAGCTTCCAGCTCACCTAACAGCTGGAAATCATTTGCCTGAAGAGTGGGGAAAATATAAAACATGAGTTGTTTGCGCGAAAAACAAACAAAGCAATGGTCAGCATTAGCCAACAAACTTATAGTACAATACTTGTCGATAGCATAAGTAGGGAGGGCTGTTGGTTCTTGGTGTATGCCATAAGGATGTGGAACAATTAGGTTGTCGACAAAAATTAGATTTTGTGCAGAATGTGTTTTACCATGCAATTGTATGCAATCCAGCATGGGCAACAAAATGTGATGAGGATTTGTGGTTAGAATGTTTTAAAACCCATCCCATACCGTGTAAAAACAATTTTTTTATACATTGTAAACAAATTTAAATATTTCTTTTTCTAGTTGTCAAATTAATTTGGCTCTATTTTATAAACTCTAAATTTACAATCTTTATGATCTAGGTATTTTTAATATTCCTTAAATGTAGTTAAATACTAGGTAAGATATGCCAAATTTATTTTAATTTACAATAGAAAGTTCATAAGGGTTAATTAAGGTTGTATGTAAACTTAGTACTATTTAAATCTCTTATTTTTTATTTTTTTTTTTTTTTTTTTACGAACAATATATAATGAATGCACTTTTATTAGTATATTCTTTGATTTAAAATTATTTAACTTCTAATTTATTTTAATAAATTTCAAATGATTTATCTTCTAAATTATTTTTTTTTTAGTTTGGAGAAGAAGTAATAGTTTTACAAGATCTATAATATATTTTCAACATAAAAATTGTTCAAAGAAAAAAGATTGGAAGGACCCATTATCAATTGTTCGGTAAGTTGTAAAGGTAACGTAGTTTCAAACCCTTGTAACAGCAGGTAGTGCTGTACTTATGAGTTTGTATACTCCAGAATAGCTTACCCCAGAGCCAGTCCCTTGCCGGCTTAAGCCGTCATAGAAAAAGTTATACTTAAAATTTTTTGGGGGTAAATTAGTTTAGGATTGTTATCTTGGATCACGAGAGATTTATATAATGGTAAGAATCCAATTGCCTTACTAAATAAAATAGTTGCCAAAAAAGGGTTGTCAACAAACAAGGTGTTCATTCTTGATGAAGAAACTCAGCTTCTCTCGCCAGCAGTCTTCATAGTTGAGCTTTGAATTTATCCTGAAGGAGGAAGCCGAGTTTCTAAATCAAGAAATTACTAACATACTTTTAGTTCTTGGTAGAAAGAGGTTTACAAGAGTTACAGTAAATATTCCTAAGTGTTCCTAAGACACAGGTACAAAAGATATTCATTTGTGTTTGAACACAAACACAGTAGAACAATATGACCTAAAAAATAATAATAATAAAAGGTAAAATAAATATTTCAACTTATGAACACATATAAGAGACTGTTGTGGACAATTATTAGCATGAAAAAGTATGTAAGGCTCACCTAAATGGCAGTTCTCTAACATACAAGGTAATAATATATATGTTAGAATGCAAAATATGAGTAATAGATTTTACTTCCTACAAAGACTACAATAAACAATGGAAGTAGTTAATTTATCTTAATGAAGAGCTAATTTCATTCCTAACAAAACAAAATTTCATAGCTCTTAGGAAAAAAAGGCTAAAAAAGAAAAGAAAAGAGAAATGTCTAATGAAGAGGTATTGTGAAAAAGGAAGGCCGGAAATTGCCCGGCTTAAACAAATGACATTATAAGTATAATTTAAAACCAAATTCTACAACCTTCAGAAGAAATCTCTTTCCAGGGATTTGGAGGGTACATGAAGGCTGCATTTTGAATCTGTTCATTAATATCTTCATCTTCATTGAAAGGAAAAGTACCACTTAGCGACACATAAACAATAACTCCAACACTCCACATATCCAGAGAACGGTTGTAACCTTTGTTGCGCAAAACTTCAGGTGCTGAAAAAATTGAGATGTTGGGATAATCATAAAACATAATAGCTATTGTACGGTCGCTGAGTCGTGCTACACGGGATTACCCCCAACCTGCACTCAAGGAGGGGAAGGCCTACCCCCTCTCTCCAACCCCGCCTGGTACATTCTCAGGGGTTGTTACACCCTGTTTCTGCTCTGTTATTCAGTGTTTACACCCTGCTTGTTATTGTTAAGTGATTTGTGAGGCTTATAATGGATATACCTGCAGGAAGTAGTAGAGACCCTCGGAGCAAGGCCTTTGTTTTAAAATCCCAGTCCCGTATTTTAGTTCTTCGTTTATACAATTACTTTTTTTGAAGGAAAAAATAAAAAATGGGCCGTTGTCTACATCGAAAATCAAAGAAAGAGTTGCTGAGACCCTTCAGATAAGCAGATCTACAGTTCACAAATTGTGAGTTCCTCAAAGAAAAATGAGCCACTGTCGACACCTGGGAAGAAGAGACCCAGGAAGAAAGCAGTGACTGATCTGGATTCGTTTGATTCAGAGGATATTTGGAATCACATATACTCCTATTACGAGAGGAAAGAGTGGCCCACCAGGAAATTGTTGATATTTTCTCCCAAAGAAGCTGGATTATTTACAGGAGGAAAAACATCTTGTCATTTATTCTTCACAAATTTAATTTTAAATCGAAGAAAATAAACAACCGGAAATTTTTAATGGAAATAAGGGATATTGTCATTGCCAGATGTGTATTTTTATGCCAAATCAGAGAATGCAATTTAGAAGAAGTGGTATTTCTGGACGAGACATGGATAAATGCTGGACACACTTTTAGCAAATTCTGGACAGATGACTCACTTCGGGCTTCCCGAAAACTGCCCACTGAGAAGGGTGGATGCCTTATCATGGCCCCTGCAGATAGCGCGAACGGTTTCATACCTAACAGTATGTTACTGTTCAGGTCAAAAACAACAGGGGATTATCATAAAGAGATGAATTTAGAAGTGTTCAAAAATTGGTTCATGAAGTTGTTGGATAACGTAACCCCTGGTAGTAAAATTGTTATGGATAATGCTCCTTATCACACTGTTATTAAAATCAAAGCTCCGACTTCTGGGTGAAGAAAACTTGATATCCAGGAATGGCTAACTCTCAATAATATTAATTGGTCCCACGATCAGTTAAAGCCCGAATTATTGAGCATTGTACAAGAAAATTGGCCCAGAAAAATAGTATATGAATTGGATGAACTGGCTAGCAGAAAAGAACACCAAGTCATAAGACTTTCTCCATATCATTGTCAGTTCAATCCAATTGAACTAATTTGGGAACAAATAAAAGGGAAAGTTCCCAAGGAAAACACATCCTTTAACATCACCAATGTAGAGCGACTGACAAGAGAGGCATGTGACTCTGTTTCTCCAGAAAATTGGAATGAACCAGTAAGGCATACAAAGAAAGAAATAGAAGAAGCTTGGCGGAAAGAAGCACTGTGTGAAGAGAATATAGAACAAATGATTATAGACGTTCAAAGTTCCACCTCAAATTCTAGTTCATCTGATTCAGATAATTCTTCAGAAGATGAATGAGACAATTTGGATTATGGCAGAAGTACCGCTGCGCCACGTGATGATCCAGGAGAGATGGGTTGATTTCCCCTCCCAGGCGATGACCAGAATTTTAAAAAAACAGGTTAGAATAACTAAATTAAATTGTTTATTTTTTATTTATTTATTTGATCGTTCAGAGCCCGCTACAAGGGCGCTTTGCTCTTATGAAAAAGTAGAATGCAAACAAGATTAAAGGCCATTGAGAGTATAGAACATAAAATATAACTAAATTAAATTAAAAATGATTGTTTTAATAAATTATAAATGTTTGTTTTTGTAACTAATACATTTTTTACCTTATTTTGAAATATTTATTTGCTAAATGTATAATGGGTAGTAAATGAAATAAATATTAAACAAAAATAAGACAGGGAAGAGTGTATTAAAAGAGAGCAGGAACACTTCCCCTCAGTCAGGGACACAGGGTGGGGGAGGCCTGGATGACGTAGTTCCCCCACCACCCGTGTAGAACGACTCAGCGGCCTGACTCTAACTAAATAGGTTAGTCTTATGGTACTGAAAGTAATAATTCTTTTGATAACAAATCGTGAAATAACATTTTACACATTAACAAACATTTAATTTTTAAAACATTCTAGGCTCAATATCTACTACATAAACCATTATTTCTATTTCTAAAATCTTGATAGTTTTCAAAATAAAATGCTTTTGTTAGGAATTGTTGGAGTCTAAAGAGAAGGAGAACTGAAGTCAATAAAAGGTATTCATTCATTCCCCTTTTTCTAATGATTCAAAAGAATCAGTATCTGAAGGCTGTAAATTGATAGCAGGCATATTTTTTGTTGATGTTATTGAATCAGAATTCTGAATGGATTACAATCAGCATTATAACTAAATAGATTTAAGTATTCTAGTCCTAAATAATGAATACTTAATGAATTTCTATAAATTAAGCCATGCCGGGTGAATAAGTTAAGTGTGCCTATAAGAAAGGAAAAAAAAATTAGTGCATGGTACTTTTTTTTTTTTTTTTTTTTTTTTCTTTTTTTTTTTTTTTTTTTACGGCGCATCTACAACTTGGCCATTAGCGCCGGGCTGTCTATAGGTTGCCACCCTTTTATAATGCCAACAGCACGTGGTCGGTCACCCATTCAGGTACTGACCACGCCCGCATGGTACTGTTTGAAAAAGGGAAATAAGAACAATTTTTACATTGCATTTCTTGCAAAATATTTTGAAGGTACTTCTAGAAACAAAGGGAAGGAAAGATCAAAAAAACAACAGGGAAGGGCGAGGTAAAGCCCGATAAATGAAAGTAATACTCGTCTTCTAGCCAGCTGTAATAAATTAGAAGAACAGAGCTTATCTTCAAGGCTACAACTTGTTGTCATACCTGTTGGTGAAGACTGTCATTACCAACAGGTATGACAACAGTATATTTACTGGCGCACCTAACCCCTTAGATAATTTACAATAACTTATAATACAGCGAAGACTGCTGGACAAGTCAACAGCACAAGAGGCAAGGCACTATTAAACTTGAGCAGAAGACATCCACACCAAGGCCACGTCCTCCCAATATTTACATACAGCAGTCTGCCACACTCTAGGGGTTAAAAAGGTCCCTTCTTAGGTTATATCTTATTCTGGAGACATTTTCTATTGCTCCTCCACCAGATCATAAAAAGTCTGACTTGCAGGAACTTAGTCATCTTAGCTCGGTTCCGTTCATATCCCTAGTGCCATTAGTAAAGGAATAGAAGCAGTTTTTGGTAATGTTTGATCTTTCTTTAAAAGTGTAAAATAAAATTTCAAAGAGAAGGAAGTTTAAGGAGCCACAACAGGAAACTGACAGTATCCTAAGCGGAAATGACTTCTCAACGATCACTCTAGGAAAACACTATTACCAATAAGTTTCTCATTTTCTTACCTTCTTATATTAAAGTACTAATTTTACTGATAAATGAAATTTAAACCCAAAAATAACCAATTAAAAATTGAGTTAAAGAAAGACAAAAACCCGGTCAAAAGAACAAAACTAACACATTCGAAGTTTTAAGCACTTATTTCTCCAATTGACATTGCCCCATTGAAAATTGCTTCAGAACCTTTCACCATTCCTCCATAGGGAGGGACCCCGCTTATAAGGTTGACCTCAATCACCTCACAATCTGGAAGTGCAACTAGAAAATTTCTCATTTAAGAACCTATAGATAATGAAAATAAGAGTAGACGTTCCATCCAAAAGAAAAAAAAAATAATAAAAAAAAAAAAAAAGGTCCCAGCAACGAAAAATAAACATCAAACACACACACACGCGCGCGCGCGTGCGTGCGTGTGTGTGTGTGTGTAGATCCTAAGTTAAAAACTAAGATGTTGTAGGTAGTTGGTAACAGCTTATTCAGTCTTCATTTATTTTTTATATTTTATATCTACAACAACAAAAATTTAATATGAAATCAATTAAGGCTGAATAAGCTGTTACCAACTACCTATATATATATATATATATATATATATATATATATATATATATATATATATATATATATGTCCTGTAAATGTCTAGTCATATTGTGGGAGGTGATACTGATGGCTAAGCTTGTGAACCATCCAGGGATTCTCGTGAGCCCATATGTGTTTGTTGTGGTAATTAAATATCCCATCCCTAATAAATAAGATGTCAGTATCAATTCAGGGTAAAGCATTTGTTTTCTAATTATAAATACCTGTAAAGATGTGTTCTTATGCGTGATCTAGGTAAAAATAATAATTTTTGAGGCTAATGTATGGTTGGGGTTCATTAATGGCCACCTCCTGGACCTAGTATTAGTTACTGTAATTAATAAATTCAAAATAAATGTATTTTTTATTTATTTACTGTTTTAGGAATTTATTTTAATTTTTGTGGAAGTAATTTTTTTTATTGTTTTATGCAAATATTTACTTAACATTTAAGTAAATATTTATAAAAATAAATATTTCTTTTAAGCTTTTTGAATAAATTGAAAAAAAAAATTCAATTTTCTTTTCACAGATCCATGTTTTTTTTTTTTTAAATTTGGCTGGTAAGAAATATCAAGAAAATGTTAGAAATTTAGAATAGCTTTCTTTGGGTAAGGTAGACATACTTACATTCATTCATTTTTACGTTTACTATCAACTACTCTTATAGTAAATTTACTCAGTTTTTGATTGGTTTCACTTCCTTTCTAGTAGAATCACCTGGGCTGGAGCTACAACGATTATTCTTCTGAAACCATGTTTGTCTCGATAAAACAATAAAACGACGTTTTCTCCCTTATGTGTGAGAATTCGGAAAATCATCATAGAACATTTTTTGTTCCCTAAAGGTCCTCTATCACCTCCCACAATATGGCTAGACATTTACGGGACACCCTGTATATATATATATATATATATATATATATATATATATATATATATATGTATGTCTGTTTGCTCTATCATAAGCTCAAAATGGTCCAATTTTGATGAAATTTGGTACAAAAATACGTTGTCTAAGGTAAAAGATCAAGTTCCCTAACAGCAGAATCTGCCAACCGGAACACATGTTTATCCCTTAAAAGCAACCCATTTGCGGAATGGGATGATATGAAATTTGTATTTCCTTGTCAGAAACAACAACAAACAACAAACAATATATAATTGTAGTCTCAACATAGATTTGAAGCGAGTGCTTATTTTTTTAATGCGGGAGCAACAGCTAGGTATTTTAAAGATTGTCTCCAAAATACCTTGTACAGTTACTGTTCTTGGGCAATCTTGATGCCCAAGTAAAGTGTTTTCTGTTTCTTACACTTAGTAATAAAAGATCATTTTTGTTTATTAAATCAAATCTAATTAATTAATTACATTACTTTTAATTTATAGCCTCAAAAATTATTGTCCTTTAACATTTGCTACATAAGTTACATTGAAAAAAAAATCTAAAAGTACCAATATGAGTAAGTATTGATACATCAGTATTTGTATGAGTAGTATCAAAAAATGGTTTGAGTACTACTCATATGAGCAGGTATTGATACTTTGATGGTATCGGACCATCCCTACTTCCAATGATGTCAACCTCATAAGCAGATTTCCTCCCTATGGAAGAGGGGGGGGGGAGGAATCGTGCTAAAACTATGATCTAAGTATAACCAATGTACAGAGAGGATTAGATAAATTGTCAAAATTCACTGCATGTTTTCTGTGGTCCACATTTAAAAGATACACAGAAAGAACAGTGTGCACTCCCATTAGAATATGTATTAAGCATAAGGAAAGAATTAATAAAGAGATAGTTAAAACAAAAAATGAAAACTTGCATAGACATGGTCGAATGTCATTATTAAATTGAAAATTCAATCTAGCTATTCCTGTAATAAAAATTGTTTTCTTTCTTTCTTTATTTGAGTAAAAATAAAATTATACTTAATGTTTTATTTAATAATATATAAGGATAGATTTTTAAATCGAAACTTTAAACGTGAGTGACGGAAGTTAAGACTAATTAAATCAACAATAATTTTCTTCCAGGCCCTAAATGTTCCTCACCACATATTCATTCACCAAAATACTTGAGCACGTAATTAATGAAACTTTATAGAACATGCTTTACAGATTTTATTTAGAAATTCCAAAAGAAGAATCTATAATTCCATAATGTTATATATACGATAAACATAAAACAAATTTTATAAAAAAAAAAAAAAAAAAAAAAAAAAAATCATGTTTACCTTTAGAGTATTTTTAACCTTAGGAAAGTTTAATATGTGTAAGTAATAAACAATGATTTTATTTTTTTATCTTTGAATTCTTACCTAGATAGGCTGGTGTTCCCACGACAGACCTTCGAAAAGACTTTTCACCAATTATTCTTGCAAAACCAAAGTCACATAATTTCACTTGAGGGAAATCAGAGTTTGAACTCAATAACACATTCTCAGGTTTCAAGTCACAATGAACAATATTTTTGCTATGTAAATGCTTGAGTGCAACTAAAATCTGAAATGAAATAATGATATACGAGGATAGTTATTAGTGTGGTAATATATTATTCCATAAATAATTGTTCTTGATTATATATATATATATATATATATATATATATATATATATATATATATATACATAGTCACAGATACGCAAAGGTAGACTTTGTCAGAGTTCGGGGGTGGTATCTTAACTAAAATACATTTTTTATAAAAAAATTAGTTTTATATTCTGTCGAAATGTCGGCAAAAAATAAAACTCATTTTCTTATAAAAAATGCAGTTTTATTAAGATACCACAACCAAACCCTGACAACTACTACCTTAATATCAAATAAATAATTATGTTTTAAAACGGCTGGAAAATATCTTTGTTTGAGGTTAGGAAATATCTGAAATCAAGTATTTTTTTTTTACTTTGTTTCTTTTTGTCTGGTGTATCGACTGCAAGAATCATTAGCACTTGGCAAAATTATTCCAGGACCCTTAACTCCTATGGGGTAAGGCGGCTTTCCACAATTCTCTCTGAACTAATAGAAGCCTAACATTAGAAAGCAACAAGCAGTTCTTCTTGATCCAGTTTAAATTGGATTAGGCTTAGAGAAGTTTGAATCAGAATATATAATATTAGATGAAAGTAAAAAACGATAACGTTAGCTTTTTTTGTTACGCACAAAAAACATCTAGGCATACAGACATCTAGGCCATTAGCTCTAGGCTATCTACAGGTTACCACCCCTTCCTAAACATCCATGGTGCAAACGACAGGAAACCTTCTCAACGGGTCCTGAAATTAGAAATTCTGGCTGCTGGTGCAACTCGAAACCCCATCTTAGATCATGGGGAAACCCCATCAACTTTGTTATGACAAAGCTTATACAAAATTTCTTAAATGCAGTATTAATTTTATTTATTGTTTCTGCCATAATAAGAGAGGAACATTTAACAATAAATATAAAAATATAATAATTACAATCCTAAACAGCACCTCTCCCATTTCCTCAAGTTATGTCTAACTTAAGGGGAGAGTAAATATGAGTCATTTGAGTAACATGGTGGAGCACTGATGCAAAAGAGAAAAAAAAATACAGTTGTTTTATGGATTTAAAAGCCATGTTTGACAATGTGAATACGAATGCTTTTTTTTACAAATTAGCAAAAGTAGAAGTGACAGCAAAAATATGAAGAAATCTATGGCATAATTTGGACTGCACAAGAGTTATCCAAGAATATTTGATAAAAGTCCGACTCGCAGGAACTGCATCATCTTAGTGCGGTTCCGTTCTTATCCCTAGTCTCATTTCGAATGATTAAAATAGAAAGTTATTATTTTGGTTCCACATTTCTTGAAAGGTCTTGATTTATGATCTTACCTGGATGGGTCGGCCAACCCAGGAAAGGCCCCCGCTCAGAGGCAGTTGGAAAGCCTTTGGATCTCTCTCTTTGAACGCTATATTTCTAACATTAAATTGTTTTTCTTTGTTTACTTAACCTGTTTTATTTTCAAATAAATTATCCAACTATAAGCAATTAAAAAATAACAAGGAATAATAACACAAAAATAACATTTTGAATAAGCGAAATCAATTATTTTAAAGTTTTAAGCACTTCTTTCTCCGATTGACATCGCCTGATCAAAACTTTCTTCAGAACCTTTTTTGCAGAGCATTTAGTAAGCTTTCTAATAGTAATCTTCTGTTTCCCAAGATTCCCAACCGTTTTCGAGATATTGAGGAAAGTATACAAAGTTACCAAAACTTTTCATGTCAGTTAATAAAATATTTTATTCTAACCCTTCCTTAACTCCAAATGTAACCAAAATTTCAACATATTAGTTTTGATGAAAGTTGAACATGTAGAAAATGTTTGAACTGAATCCCATGATTCTAAGTATCCAAACCTAAAATGGTATTCAACAACTATTTTTCCAATTTTCTCGAAAAAGGTTAAAGCTATCACCTTAAAAATGGTTTCAATCGTTTTCCTAGGCCATGATGCCTATAAAACGAGTACTTGCAAGCATATGAAGTAAGCGGAACGATTTTTTTCGTGCGAAATACGCTCCAAAAACTATTTTCCGGTAGGCGGATTCTGCTGGTTAACAAACTTGACCTTTCAAATTAGACGAAAGATTTTTGTACGAAATTTCATTAAAATCGGCCCATTTTTGAGCTGCCATGGCTGCAAACAGACAAATATATATATATATATATATACAAATATATATATATATATATATATATATATATATATATATACAAATATATATATGTTTTGTTTTAAGTTACTTCGCTGGGGTTGAAATGCTTGATTTGTGAGACGGCTTCTCTCTCCAGCGGTGAGAGAGAAGCCGTCTCACAAATCAAGCAAATATATATATATATATATATATATATATATATATATATATATACACACATATATACAAATTTGAACCACCGTTATTTTCGTTCTCTTGGGGTTCGGAAACGAAAAATGTTCTAGTCGGTACTTCCGGATTACGTCATGAGATCAACTTTATAAGCAGGGTTCCTCCCTATGTGGGAGGTGCTAGACAAAGAGCCTTATTATCTCACACTGTTCATACTCTACCTACAAAACTTTGACTGAGAGGAGGAATTATCATCAGAAATGTGATAATAAAATATCTAGTTTTTGCAAATGATGTAGTGTTGATAGCAAATTAACCGTAAGCCTAGAAGCGTATTGTGAAAAATGGGACTTGGAAATATATTTTCAAAAAAACAAAGATTGTTTTTAGAAAAGGAGGATGTCTGGCAAGGAACACTGGACATGTAAAGATGATACACTAGAATTAGTGAACGAGTTTAAATATTTAGGAATATGATTAATATGAATTAATATTCACACCAGGACTCACTTTTGAAAAAAACATGCAAAAGAAAGTAACAGTTGGTAATTTTGCAATAGGGAATTGGGAAAAAATATTATATAACAGTAAAACAAATGTGGATTCTAAATTTAAATTATGCTTTACAGCCTCCCGATATGTATAGTATAATGGAGCACAACTTTGAAGATACAAGAGGTATTACACCATTAAAAAAAAAATTCTTTTTTTCACAAAAAAATATGAATCATTGCCACAATATACACCTGACCACATAATTCTCTTGGAAACCGGTAAATCATCATTATTCTACAATACATTCAAATAAAAAATAAAACATACAATTTATATTGAGACAGCTCAAGGATGACACCAAAAAGTTGGAGTATGAAAGAAGTAGCAAGGGAAGTAGTGAAATGTAAAGTAGGATAATGGAAAAAATGGCATCGAATGACTGCTGAGAACAAAATAGAACTTGTTGTGGACATAGACCATATTGATACACGGACATAGCAATTGACAAAACTGACAAATAAAACACTAGAAACTGAGATAGACTTATTACACCAACATAGTACAGACACAACTTCTAGACAGCTGTGCAGAAAACTAATACCAATACCGAAAATACTTGACACGAAAGAGTATTTGAAAGATGACAGGTTCCCAGAGCTCGAAGTTGGGCCTTTAACATATTCATTGCCCCTTAATATTTTAAAACCTTCCACAGAGCCAACTATTTTTTAACTTATTTTCATTAATAAATAGCTAAGAGAAGAAAGTATAATGAGTTGAAATGCATTTTTAATGGTGCTAACATCCGGTTTGAAGAATGCCCCACTGTGCGGGCACCAACTATAGTCTCACACAGTTATCTGAAATGGTTTGTATCATTGTCTTTGTAAGGCAATCCATTGCAGAAATACCATTAAAGTGATATTTTACTTTTACTCAAGTTAATATAATATGCTGTTATTGCATAAAAAAAAAAAACCATATAGGTGTCATTTATTTGCATTATTATTTTATTTATTTATTTAAAATTTTCTTAACTAATTAGTAAAACCTATAAATATTATTTATTATCTACCTTATGCAACTAATATTTTACTAAATAACACACTATTCTAAAAACTAGTTATTCCTATAAATATACTAACAATAATTACTTATAATCAGGGTTGGGCCAAAATTAGCGAGCGCTAAAAGCTGATACCTCACCGCTAATTTAGTGATTTTTTCTAAACCCAGCGCTAATAATTAGCGCTTAGCGACAGCGGGACACTAATCTAATTTATTTATGAAATGATTAAATTTCCGTGTAGCTGATTAGTTTTAGCTATAGTTACAACTACATTTTTTCATCTCAAAATTCACATCCGGTCTGCTTTTACCAACTTCCAGGGGCATTCTACCTCACTCCTGTTCCACTTCCCCATCAGACTAGGATTACTTCCAGTCACTCTCGGACACTGACACCTTCTTAATCTAGGTTACTTCCGGTTTCTCAAAATTACTCACTCAGACGTAACCGGGTGGATCCAAGCCAAATTTGGGAAATTCCGATTCTCTTCTGGGTTACTTCTGGTCTCTCATATTTAGTTCTGGGTCACTATGTTCATCCTTGAGTCGTATCCGGAAGTACCCATGGGCCTTCCGGGCTCTCATGGTAGACCGGAAGTGAACCAGCAGTGCCTCAGGTTAACCCAAAAGGTGCCCATACATGAATATCGTGACCCAGAAGTTGCCAAAAGTAGCCCAGATCCACCCGGAAACAATCCAGGTATGAATATCATGACCCAGAGGCCATTTTGGGAAGCAGGAAGTAATGCAGAAATGGACCGGCAGTGACTAAAAGTTGCCTAGATTCATCCAGAAACATCCAGGAATGAATATCATGACCCGTAAGCCATTTTAGGCACCAGAAGTGAAACCGGAAGTGGCCAGCTTTTATCTACTTCCGGTCCGCTCCGCCTTACGTCCGTTTTCTCAAAATGACTTCTGGGTCACAATATTCATCCAATGACCGTTTCTGAGTGAACCTTGGCACTTTTTAACCACTTACTGTTCAGTTCCGCATTATTTCTAATACAGATTGTTTTTTTTTTTCTAATTTTCTGTTGTCCCAGCAGCTTTAGCGTCTCTTCCTAATTTTTTCCCTTTTGTATCCTTTTGTACAAGGTTCCGGCAAATGGATAAATACTGCTGGAATTGGATCTTGAATTTCAGGTGGTCTGCCGACTAGTGCTTCTATTATCGCCAGCCTGAAATCATAAAGGGTCATAGATTTGGCAGATCTTCTAAATGTCCTGTACAAAAAATGAGAATTTTGCAGCATTACTAGAAAAATGTGCAAATCCAATTTTTTGTACCAACGCAAAGTCTTGTGGCAGGATGGGTAGTAGCTGGTCTTGGCGATCAACTCCTTTCATAAACCTATTGTACTCATAAATGGGCCTAGGTTTTTTCACTGTTACTCCTCTTCTGTTGCAGGATTCCACCAAGTCTCTGGAGAGTTCCGATGAGATGCAGAGAATGTCTCCCTTGTCTCACTATTTGGTGATACAAATTCCCTCCTTTGTATACAAGGTAATTGCTTCTCCTTTCTTTAATTTCTTGCCTACAACTTCAAGAAGGTTTCCTTTTCTGTTGGATTGTAGCTTCCCAGTGCAATTGGAATGCTAACTGAATTTCATACCTGCAAGAACAGGAGTGGAGGTACTATATTCTGTTGCTCTACGTTGACTTGTCAGCCTAAAAGTGTCTCCTACACTTTCGTCTAGTAAACCAATCAATATACAGTAAAACTCTTTATTACATTAAATTAATTAAATTAAATTATAAGTAAATCAACGATATCTGTAATAACTCTTATGGAGAGAATTTGTTTTGTTATGTATATATTAAAAAAAAAAATACTTGACTAAAATCCTTGGCCTCTGTTTTTATTCCACTATGTCTAGACATTTTAGGATCTAAAGAACAATGTTCTACAATAATTAACCATTCCGAATAAATATATAAAGGTTTAACAATTTACATTATTATTATTGTATATTAGCAAATTTTGAAAAAAAAATTGTAGAAAAAAAGTAAATTGTTCAGAAACCAATGACTCCCGGGGAATGGGCAGTGAAGGAGTGTAAAGTCAAAGCTGAAGTATTGTCATTGAATGACAGACCTTGGTGGGAAGGAAGAGAAAAGCTTTGCTCTCTAGGCAACATGAAAGAAAATAAAATCACGTTCCATTTTCTGATCACATTTACAGTACTGGAGGAATCAACAAGGAGATGGCTGGGAAATGACTGAGACAGGGCCAGGATAGTAACTTTTCTGATGAAAGAGGACTGGTAAAAGGTAGTGGGGTACGCAGGAGAGGCAAACACATACTGAAAAACACTTACCAACGAATTTAACTACTGACACAACCAATGAAAATGAAACCATACAGATGGATCACAAGTGCACCGAACGAGGCAATCAATTAAAACAAAGTTTGTATTTGTGAGAGATGCAATTGCTTAATGGTTGTAGAATTTTATTGCTTTGTACATAAGAAAGAAGTGGACTGAAGTAGATTTGTAAAACAGATGTACGAATAATAGTTAAATACATATTAAAATAATTAGGCTGCATAAATTTTTTTTTTTTTTTTTTTTTTTTTTTTTTTTTTTACGGCGCATCTACATCTAGGTCATTAGCGCGGACATCCAGGGTGCAGCGAGGAATTTTACCAGTGAGCCGTGGGATGATAAACTTCCTGCCGGAGGTTGGAAATGGAACCCACCATCTCCCGCTTATGAATCCAAGGCGTTAGCCATTAGACCACGGGAGACCCCAGGTTGCATAAATGATTCAAATTCAGGTTATGATATCTTCTCCCCCCGCCGATGAGCGCTTCTGCCGTATGTTTGCTGATCGAAGCTGGTCCGCATGATTATTTTTTAATTCTTTTGTCGTAAGAGTATGGAGTAGTTTTGTTCGATTTTTTCCTTTTTGTAAACCCTTTTCCGTGTGTGTTCTAGCACCAAAATCTCGATATTTAGACTTCCGGTCGGGATACAGCTTCTGCTTGGCTAGTGCTTTGTCAATGTTCCGGGATAAATGAGGTTTCAGTAAATCAAAAGAAGTTCTGTGTTTTCTACCATAAAGAACTTCTCCTGGTGTTCTACCGGTTGTTTGTTCGGACAAACACCGGTAAGTAAAACGTAACTGCTGCGGTCGAGTTTCCTGGAGGTTTGTCTTGGTTAACGGCACGTTGTCTATCCGTAGGTTGAATAAATGCCCCCTTTTTGGATGGCCTGCATGTTCCACATTTGAAACGTCTGTTGAATGCAAAGTACATAAAGTGGCTCCTGGTGGTAATGGGAGACGACAAGCAAGAACCCAATCCAGCCCAAATAATGGAACATCTTCGTCTTTTATAATATAAATGGGTAGCATTTTAATTCGGTCAAAAGCTGTAACCTGTACTTTTGTTGCTCCTAATACCGTAACTGTATGCCCAGTGTATGCTGTCAGGTCGGTTGCTGGGTTTAACTCAGGAGAGCCTAAAGCTTTCCAAATAGATTCACTAATGATAGAGTGACATGCTCCACGGTCGTAAAGCATGTTAATAACTTTCTTATTTAACTTAACCTTAAGCATAACCTTAGACACCTTAGGAATCCTTTCTTTCAAATAGTGAATGTTCGATTCGAAAGATTGTGAACTGATGCTTTGTTCATCTGAAGAACTGGAGTTCGAGAGAGATAGATAGAGAGAGAGGTAGATTTCGAACGAGCATTCAACCGTGGAGATTACTTCGATACACCTCCTTGTTCAATACTAGCATTTCCTGAAACTATGCAAGCTTTTGTGAAATTATTAGGCCTTAGGCATGCCCTACATGTTGTTTTTCGGGCAGGACAGTCTGAATGCTTATGCAATTTGTTTCCACATCTGAAACAGTGGACTCCCTTTTTTAATTTAAGCACCCTCTTATTGGGTTTGTTATGGTTAACTTTGTTCACCTGATTTTTCTGCCCTAAGCTAAGAGATTGCAATTGTTT
Source organism: Gonocerus acuteangulatus (assembly GCA_946811695.1). NCBI lineage: Eukaryota > Metazoa > Arthropoda > Insecta > Hemiptera > Coreidae > Gonocerus > Gonocerus acuteangulatus. The sequence continues at coordinate 105,736,201 of OX328132.1, forward strand.
TTGTTTTATGTCAATACTTTTTAAAAGCATTGCGGTTTTCTGGACGTCTGCGAAAACCGCCGATGTGGTAGAATGCAATCTTATCAACTCCCGCTGCCAAAACTCATTATTAATGCCAATAATGAGCTGGTCCCTCATGTGCTTGTCCAGAGTACTATGAAATTCACATGAAGATGATAAGCTTCTTAAATCGTCAATGAAATGTTGTACAGTCTCCCCCTCATGCCTATACCTGTGAGCAAATTTTATACGTGCAGTAAGAGGGTTATCTAATTTATAAAAGCGCTGCTTCAGGATATCAATGATGCTATCCAGACATTGTTCACTTACATCGCCTGGATAAAAATGGTCAACCAATACCTTGAATGGCTCTGCACCCATATGAGATAGCAGAATATCTCTTTGTAAGCTGTCATCTGTAATCCCCGATGTTCTCACAGAGATCTTAAAGCGTTGTAGCCAGTATTTCAGTTCTTCACCTTCAGATCCATTAAATGAGTCGAGCTTAGGGTAATTATGATTGATCGATCTTACCGTAGCCTCCTGTATTGGTCCCTGAGAAGATCACAATCCTGAGTGACAATCTTCATCGATGTTTGTGTGTGTTCTCCTTCTCTTAGGCATTGCTTTGTTTGTGTTTAAAACTTTATCCTCATCAGCAATGTGAGAGATGCAATTGCTTAATGGTTGTAGAAGTTTATTGCTTTGTACATAAGAAAGAAGTGAACTGAAGAAAGATCAGACTGTGATTTGTAAAACAGATGTACGAATAATAGTTAAAAACAAATTAAAATAATTGAGCTGCATAAATGATTCAAATTCAGGTTATGACAGTATTCAATATCTAAAATATTTAAAAATTGGACAGACATCGGCATGATGGTCGTCCTAAACCTTTGCCTAAAGATTTGCATTCAATCAGTTACAGAAGAGGATTTATATTTATTTTGAAGTTTATTTTTTTTTTTTTTAGTTTTTGTCCTCTCTTATTATTTCATTAATAATTATTCTTCAGTATTCAAATAAACCCGCCTTGCTCCATATTTTCAATACCGTGCCTTGTGAGTCGAGCCTACATGTGCCATCTAGATTCCAGGAGAAGTAGCTACTTGACATCAGCTGTGCATTAGCCATTGAGATACCCGAGGGTAGAGTTGGGCAAAAATTAGCGAGTGCTAAAAGCTGGTACCTCAGCGCTACTGTATAAACCCAGCACTAACAATTAGCTCATAGCGACGGCAGGGCGCTAATCACTAATTTATTTATGAAATGTTTAAATGTTGTGATAGCTAATAGCTAATTAGCCTCTGGCCCTCTTCCAGCCCACACAAGTCCACTTCCAGTCAGATCTGAGCAACTTCCAGGAGCATTCTACCTCACTCCAGTTTCATTAATATTTACGGTTTCTCAAAATGCCTTCTGAGTAACAATATTTATCCCTGGATCGTTTCCGGGTGAATTTGGGCAACTTAAAGCAACTTCTAGTCCATTTCCGCCTTACTTCCGGTTTCTCAAAATGACTTCTGGGTGTCAATGAGTGACCAGAAATGAGCCAGATCGAGCAGGAGTTACCCAGCAAGAGACATGGGTCGACCAGAAGTAATCCAGAGTGACATAGATGTGATCGGAAACTATATAGAAGCGGAACTGGAACTGGAGTGAGCTAGAATGCTCCTGGAAGTTGCTCAGAGCTGACCGGAAGTGGACCAGAATGGACCGGTGTGGGCTGGAAGAGGGCCAGAGCAGACCGGAAGTGAACTTTGAGATGACAAAATATTGTAGTTGTAACTATAGCTAACGCTAATTAGCTATCACAGTATTTAAACATTTCATAAATAAATTAGCGATTAGTGCCCTGCTGTTGCTATGCGCTAATTTTTAGCGGTGGGTTTATATGGTAGCGCTAAATTAGCATTGAGGTATCAGCTTTTAGAGCTCGCTCATTTTTTCCCAACCCTGCCTGTGGGGAAAGAGCTGTTTTTTATGTGTAATGCGCTAGGTGAGTGTGTGTGAGTCACCGAAAACTTCAATTTTTTTGTGGTTTGCGATCAAAAAATTATGATGGACAGAAGCAGAAGTGACAATTTGTCATGTTTATAATTATTAAACATTCATATTTGCAATTATTTGAGTAATATTGATACATATTATATGTAATTTATTTGTAAAAAAAACATCCTTATGCATTCATTTATATTGTTCTTTTAAAAAAAGCCACAATGGAGCAAAAATCACCTGGACATAATTAACAATGAATTATATATATAATTATTACTTTGGCCTGATCGGTAAATGTATAACTAATAGGAGACACTGGGTGACAATACAATTAGCAGTCAGTACAACATAAGACAAAAAAAAAAAAAAAACAATAATAAACTCGAATAATGTTTATTATTCAAGGTGTGTTTAAGATAATTTAAATAAATAACATGTAGGAAAAATGGCATAAACAGTATCAAATAATTATAGGCTTGAAGAAAATACCTGCGTAATAAGAAACTTTGTTATTCTTTCAGAAAGCCTACCACGCTCACTTGACAGAATCATCTCCAGCATGTCGCCTTTCAACTTTTCCATGATGACAAATATTCGGTCAGGAGTTTCAAACATACGCTCTAGATTAACAACGCCTTGATGAGATAGGTTCTGGAGAATAGACACTTCATTTTTCAATTGAGCTTCTTGTTTGGTAGGGAAACGAAGCTTGTCTATGACTTTGATAGCCACTGATTTTCCTGATTTTCTGTGAACACCTATGAGAATTTTATATAAACATTAACAAATTATGTCACTCAAAATTCTTTAAATACCCAGCATAGTTAATAAAATACAATTATATTTAGATTTTAAAAAAAGTATCATCAATACAAGATTTTGGACACATATATATATATATATATATATATATATATATTTTAAATTTATTTATGAGCACTCGCAACAAAGGCGATTCGCATGGCCATAATATTAACCCTCATCTGACACTAACATTTTGCCTTTTCCATTTATACAGAGATAAATTTGAGATTGTACTGTAAGAGAAGACTAACTGAGGTTAATTGCTCTAAAATAATAGGATAGTATTGCTGAAACAAAGGCAGGAGTACAGCAAAAGGTTCTGTACAACATTTAAGACCACCTAAGAGAGAGGCCACTACAATATGAAAAAATATAATCTGTTGCATAAAAATAGAGTGAAAGTAGTTATAAATATTCAAAGTTATAAACAATTACTTCTTTTAATGAAGAATTTTTGAAGTAACATAAAAATAGCACAGATTTTCATGAATACATTGTAGCTTATTCAGATGTATGCTTTGTAAGTGAAATACAAACACAGAGGAAAACTTTAGTGTGATGTCAGAGATGGCATACAATTGAAAATGGTTAATGAGGATCATCTAGACATTTTTGTACCCTAGAACTAAAATTAAAATAATTAATTAGAATTAATTTAAAATATTATTGAAAAATGCATTGTACTCATTACTAGTTTAGCCATAAATAATTTAATATTTAAATGTTCCAAATGCTTAGGTAGTCCATCTAACTAGTAAAAAAATAATAACAATTTTATATAGAATATGAAAACTTTGAATTAACAGAGATTAAAACATGACTTTGTTCTTTGATTTTAAACCCCTAATAATAATAATGTCCAACTACACAAAGCATATGACATTGATAGAAATAAATTAGCTTTGGAACACAGCTGAAAAATGTGTTCCATCAAATATCGACAAAACGGTCAGAGACTGATTTAGCTCAATATAATGGGTGCTCAATTAATCACATTAGCATGTATGAAGCTACGCAAGGTCTTTATAAATTTATATAGACTACATTTATTCTATGTATGCAGTCATGCTTTCTAATTACAAGAAAAAAGAGCATAGACATAAGTATGAATAAAATAAGATTGTTATATCTGCTATACTTTCAGGTAATAAGATTGCCAATATTGAATTGCTGTTAAATTTAATCAAAATAAATTTACTACCAAAGGATAGTAGTTAGTGTTGTTAAAAGCGAGCCCTGACTAGAGGCTTCTGGCCTGAACCTTGAACTTAGCCTCTACAGCCCGAGTTCTGAGGGCTCCGTGAAGGCTCGGGAGTGAGGCTCTATCCTAACCTTATCAAGCCCTGAAGGTTCGGCAAGGTTCTCTGTCGAGCCTTGAAGGCTCGGCCTTGGAGCCCTGGGAAGGTAGAGCTTCGGCAAGCACGGTTATAGTCAAACCCTTTCTAGTGCTTTAATATCTTATTTGTATATAATAATTACTTACTCTATAATAATTAAATTTTATTCATTTTGATTTTTTTGTGACATTTGTCACCATTTATTTCACAATAATTGCCAGCGAATAATTTCAATCTGGCAGAAAGAATTTAGGACGAATCTACAGAAATATATTTCATGAAACAGCTGTTTGCCCGACATCCGCCATTTTGGAAATGAAAAGTAAAAGGCTTCAAAGCATGCGCCTTCTCCCGAGGCGAGCCTTCAAGGCTCGCGCCTTCTACCAAGCCGAGCCTTCAAGGCTCGCGCCTTCTACCAAGCCGAGCCTTCAAGGCTCGCGCCTTCTACCAAGCCGAGCCTTCAAGGCTCGCGCCTTCTATCGAGCCCTGTCCAAGCCCTGAGAGCTCGAGCTTTTAGGAGCCGCGCCTTCTAGCCTTAAAGGCGTGGTCTTTTACAACACTAATAGTAGGCCTTGTGCTGCTTCACATGCCTGCAGTAGTAGCTCTGCTCACAGTAAAAAAACGAATGAAAAAAAATAATAATAATAATGACTGTATACTGGGGAAATAAAATATAATTCAAGTAATGTCTCCTCCAAAATTGCTGAAAAGCAATGACACCTTATTCTCCTGAAATCTTCAGGAAATTTTGAAAAAAAAAGGGCTTGAAAACACATGTTATAAGCATTGGATCCCCAAACATTTAAAAGAAGACATTGGATAAATTAAAAAGGGTTATATGTGTACACACACACACACACACACACACATATATATATATATATATATATATATATATATATATATATATATATATATACTCTCCCTAATCCAGTGTCGTCGGGACCGCCGTACAGTCAGATTAAAGAAAACGCCAGATTAGAGAATTCAGTTAGAAGCGGTATTATGTATTGGAATACCTTATTATTGAGGATATAATAATATGTACAATTTTGAATATTGTATATTTAAAATGGTGCGTGTTATTAATTTTTTTTTTTTAAATTTTCACTCCACTCATAATGAATGTTCGAACTAAACTGGCTAAAATCAGGTGTTCCAGCCATAGGTGTCTTAGTAGAAACACAAATTCCTGCCTCTAAAACAAAACATATGTGTCTTCTTTTACTTAAATTCAATGAAATACCACGAAACAAATGTTTGGCTTTCTAAGAAAGGAAGATTTTCTAGGAACCCTCGAGCCGGTCTAGCTCCGGCGAATTCCAAAATCCGTCACTCATTCCTCTCGGAGATCACCAGATAATAGAGAGTGACAGATAAGAGAACCCCGGATAAGGGAGAGTCTACTGTATAACCCTTTAAATTGAATTGAAATTAAAATGAAATTGAGTATTTAGGGGACCTCATGCTACAAGTACTTAAAAGCATTAATACAGGATTTATTTTATGAACCCATAATAATTACCTCCATATACAATACCAAACTGGCCTGATCCTAAAACTTCATCAGGAAATATTTGATATAGTTGTGTCATATCTGTTATCTTACTCTCTGATTCTGTTTGTACAGATGCTAAAAAACAATAAATAAAGAATAAGACAATATAACTACAAGAGTCCAAAAAACAAAAACAAAAAAAAAAGTGCTTCTATAGTACATAACTAATAAATAAGGTAAAGCACATGTCATGTTAATGGAAATCTAACATTCTTTTTATTTCTTAATTTATTCTAATTGTAATTTTACAATACAATAAAAGATTTTGTCTAAGCTACACTCTATCAACATTGAAAACTTTCTTCTTTAAGAAGACTTAAAAGCGCAATAAAGAAGTTGTTAGTCATACTTCATATTGTCCATAAGCATTGCTCATTTAGGAATCCTTATGAGGAATCCTAAGGTATTGTTTATAGGAATGTTTTTAAATACTGTTAGAATAAAAAAAAATTAGTTTAGGAAATACAGAATAAAACTTACAAGTATTTGGTGCAACAGGCATTAATGCTTGCCGAATTGCGTTCTCCCAAGTCTTTCCAATATGAGCACCTTCTGACGAAAAATTTGAATCCTCTCCAACAAAATATTCAACTTGTTCAGTTCTTATTTCAAAACAATGTTTCACATCTTAAAAGAAGAAATGCGAGTTCAATTAATAAACCAGCTTTTTGAAATTATTATAATATCTAAGTTATAGCAAAAAAATCAAAAACTATTTTTTAAGTGCTTATATCTAATATCAATCTATAACTCATAATGAAGTAGAGCATTTCCAAAAGGCAATAAAAAATAAAATGCAAACACATGTTCAAATATTTAGCACATTAATGGATTATTGTTCACAATGAATTCTATTGCGGAATTAGAGAATAAATTACAAATGCTTTAAGAGAAATTCATATAATAAATAAATTAGGATTTAATGAAGGTTGATAAACAATTAATCTAGCCCACCAAGAATAACTTTCATTTCTTCAGGAACAGTTATAAATATAAGTGATATAATTTTGATGGTTTACATTTATTGAGTAAGCAAATATACAGGGTGTCCCACGTTGAGATGTCATAACTTTAAGGGTTTATTCTGCATACCATTTGTAGTTCAATGATGCAAAAATGAGCGTTCTATCTGAAAATGTAGAGGAGCTACTCAATCCTTTGTCTATTTTAAAAACTACTGGAATTTTTTTAAAAAAAACTGTGTTTTTAGGATTTTTGATCAATGTATCGTAAATAACAGTAACATTTTTAGAGTTTACATTAAATTTCCAATAAGAAACACCCGTTATTGAAATATTACCATGTAAATTAAGAGCTATCTTAAAAGCCATATAAATGAGAATGTTTAACATTAGTGTTTTATTAAATTATTCTATATTTTCTTAATCAGCTATTTTTAGACTTAGAGGTTTGCCTCAAAAGTTGCATTATTTAATAAGCTTCAAAATGGTACCTCATAGTTATAGACAAAAAAATCTATTTCAATCTATTTTTAATGTAAAACGAATAAATGTGCCTTACCGTAAACACAATTTTTGCTCTGATAAGGGTAGGGGGACACTTCGGGGGTTCAAGGGTGAAAGAATTCAAAAGAAACATTGGATATAATTACCATTATTGTAAATACAAAGAATACATGTATTACTATATGGTTATGCCTTGAGGGTTTTATTTTATTTAATTTGTAAAATTAATTCTATTCTATTTAATAAAATTTCTACTTATAAGTTAACCGGGTTATGCATTACAATAATTTGAAATTGTATCCAAAAAAACTCTCTCCTGTAGATAAAAAACGAAAAAAATACATTTAAATGAAAGACACCTTCAAAGGTTGCTTTATAATGTTACCTTGTTTTCCTCGGAAAAATTTATAGAAATCTATGGGTGAGAGAAAAATGGTTATTATTGTGGAGTAATAACTATTTGTCCACTAGATTTTAAAATCTACAAATATAAGCTTAACATCTAACTGAATCTACGGCATTACGGAGGACATCTTGTCTTTGAGTTCTCATGAGTTGGCACTGCTCCTGGATCCTGTTGATTTGTTCCTCCTTCGTTGTCTCGGGCTCTGAGTAAACTCTACTCTTTAATGTTCTCAATACATGGAAATCAAGAGGATTCAGATCAGGAGGCAAACGAACTGGTCCATAGTGGCCGATACAATGATTAGGGAATTCAGTGTTAAGCCTTTCCGTAATCACTCGTCTATTATGAGCTGGGCAACCAACCATTTGAAACCAGAGTGACTTAATATTTGGCAGATGGGCTTGTTTAATAAACATAATGTAGTTTGGGAAGGATGGGACAACGCCATCATCGTGTAGAATTAAAGAATTTGTTCAGAATGGTTCCTTCACGGTAAAGCACATTTATTGGTTTTGACTGACAAATCAAGGAAAAATAGATTGAAATAGATTTCTTTTCTAGAACTATGAGGTACCATCTTGAAGCTTATTAAATAATGCAACTTTTGAGGCAAACCTCTAAGTCTAAAAATAGCTGATTAAGAAAATATTGAATAATTTAATAAAACACTAATGTTAAACATTCTCATTTATATGGCTTTTAAGATAGCTCTTAATTTACATGGTAATATTTCAATAACGGGTGTTTCTTTTTTTTTTTCCCCCTTTTCTTTTGGTGCATCTACTGCTGAGGTCATTAGCACCGAATGGGTGTTTCTTATTGGAAATTTAATGTAGATTCTAAAAATGTGGTCTTTATTTATGATACAGTGATCACAAATTCCGAAACATCAGTTTTTCTTTAAAAAAGCCAGTAGTTTTTAAAAAATGCTGAAGTTTGAGTAGCTCCTCTAAATTTTCAAATAGAACGCTCATTTTTGCGCCACTGAACTACAAATAGGATGCAGAATAAACCCTTAAAGTTATGACATTTCAACGTGGGACACCCTGTACCTATAAATAAACGTGTACACACAAACACTTGCGGAAAACTACAATATTTTATTTTTTTCAATTCACTATATTATTCCTAGTGTGCCTGATGTCACTTTAGAGTAAAAAATGATAACATTTAAAAGTATTTACCTCCGATAACTACTTTAGCACTTGACACATCTAGAATCTCTGCTAATGGAATTTCCTTATAGTACTTTGAAGTTGTTTCATTTTGAAAAAGTGTCAATGATTTTGAATCTAAACGCCAGTAATGCCTTTTTCTCTGAAATCATTAAGAAAAAAAAAAATAGAATCTGAAAAATAATAGATTAACTGAGTAGAGTTAGTCTTTCAAAGAATAGAAAATTCTCGATCCTGAATCCTTTCCAGCCAAACAATACTCTTCATTTTTGCTCTCTTCAAGGTATCTTGAACCTTTTTGGGAAAAAAGAAAAAAAAGGACAGTGGAAGATGATGTATCGCCTTTCTATGACCGTAAAACTTGCTATATTCTATCCCTTAAAAAAAATCCTACTTTTTATAGTGCACCTTGCTTTATTCTCACCTGAAAGAGGTCCTATTTCAACAAAAGTAAAAACTCAATAGTCAATTTAATCAAGTAAAAAAAAAGGACAAACAACAATACTAAGACTAATCATTCTGTCATAGATAGAGATAATTTTGACTTTAAAATTGTCTCTATTCCATTTAACAGAGACAATCACTAAAAAATCCAGGGATAGCAACTATACAGTATACAGGGTGCCCCAAATAAGACGGCTCAAACTAATTTTGCGGCCAAATGGTTGGTCTGAGAAAGAAATGTCAGGGGTAAAAGTTGTAGGGCTTGACTTAAGCTTTTTAAATATGTCGACCATTTAACATATTTACCGCGCATGTGTGCTTGGCGCTAGATGAAATGTTGGGGTTTGCAGATGACCCTATTATTATGCACATCATTTTGAAGGGAATTAAAAAACAAAACCTTTGCTGCAAACTGCACTTCAATATCTTTAAAATCAAATGAGTTTCTTGCGATTCAAATTTTATTGTTTTAAATTAAAAAGATTTTTTGTAGGAACTCACAGAGGTCGGTTTTGAATGTGTGATTACATGACTTTGAAGTATTTTTTCCTTAACTTTCTGAAAAAAATATGGCCGATCCTCAAAAAGAACTATTTTTCATAATAACATTAATAAAGTTTGAAATAAGGCATCTTTTTTAAGTATTTAGTCTAATTATTTTTTAGGGATTAACTGAGCTAAAGCTAGTCTGATCATTCATGTTATCTATCTAATCCTTTGAATCCGATATTCCTTATTGGATTATGGTTCATTATTTTGGTTTTGTTCATTGTTAGTGTAATATTCGCTTTCAACCATGACATAAGCAGTGAGATTGTGGATATGATTATTGTTTTCGGGGAGTGTAGACATAAAGCTCGGATGGCTGCTCGACTTTACGCACAGTATTACCCAAACCGAGTTCATCTGTCTTACAAAACGATTTAGCACCTGTTGTCAAACGCCCGACAAGGACATTTCTCTTTCACCAGAAGACATCGAAGAAGAGACCAGGACATCATCTTGGACCTTGTTAGGAGAAATCCCCACATCAGTGTTCGGGAGATTGCCAGAGAAACACGAATTTCAAGAGGAACTGTTCACTGTACACTTCACACAGTAAGTACCATCCTTATGAAATATCTTTGCATCGAGCCCTTTTAAATAGGGATATGGAAGTGAGGAAGGAGTACTGCAGGTGAGGAATCAACTTGTTATGGCAAAACGGGATATTCATGAGGAATGTTCTCTTCAGTGATGAAGCCACATTTGTGAGTGATGGGTCCGTGAACAGGCATAACTTACATTATTGGTCCATGAATACCCCTTATTGGATAAGGCAACTGGACCTCCAATATCGGTGGTCGGTAAACGTCTGGTACGGGATTCTGGGCAGTAAAATTATTGGCCTATCTTCTTTGGAAGGTCCTGTATCAGGGAATCCTTACAGGACATTCATTTCCATCGAGGAACGATGGATCGATTTCCAGAGCTGATGGAAAACGTACCATTAGAGACAAGACGTACAATGTGGTTCCAGCATGATGGTTGTCCAGGCCATTATTCCTGAGAAGCTAGGAATGCTGTAACCTCCATATTCGGAAACCGTTGTATTGGCAGGGGTGGCCCTATTTCTTGGCCACCTAGATCACCTGAACTCACTCCGCTGGACTTCTTCCTTTGGGGTACACTTAAAAATATGGTCTACTCTAATCCGCCTAGTACACAAGACCAAATGCGAGGAAGGATTGCTAAAGCCTCCAGAACCAAATTGGAGGAACAAGTATTAAGAGCAGTTGACAGCATATGTTCTGGACTTCAAAGGTGTTAAAAGATTGCCATTTCACCATTTTTAATATGGTATGATATGGAAGGATAACAATTTGGGGGGCTGGTTATATAAAAATTGGTAAATGGACTGTATGGGGGCGAGGTTAGCTCAGTGGTAGAACACTGGACTAATAAGCTGGAGGACCTGAGTTCAAATCCCGAGCTAGCACTAAAGATTTTTTCTTCTAGTGTCTTTGTTCATGGGTTGAATTCAGCCTCCCTGACCATCCCTAGGCCAACCCAGCCTTTAATTAATTTATTAATGAGTACCTTGGTGCTAATGACCCTAGCAGTCGAAGCAACAAGGGGAAAATCAGGTGGCCGGAGCATAGTACTGACCACACTATCTTCCTAGAGTGCCGTATGGTTATGAATCAGATATCTCTATAGTATCTGCCCCTCAGGGCCCTTGTGGCCTGTTAAAGGACTGACGTTGTTTTTTTTTGTTTTTTTTTTTTTTTTTTTTTTTAAATGTACTGTATGAAATAAATATAGTAAAACATTGAAAATATATAATGAATGAGGAGTGGGAGGAAAAATGCCAAAATCAGGAAACAGTAGAGTATTAATGTATTAGTAAATTTTGAGAGCTGAGATTATGAAATGATGTGGTGAGCTGCTGAAGTTGGTGAGATGATGTTTCGTGGAGATCCCAATAATGTAGTTAAGTAGGTACCTGTTAATGGTGCCTTGGTGTTTTAGAAACTTGGTACTCCCTTTTGGTCATTGTCAGCCAGTTGTATCTGGTCTCACCTCCATGGCCCGGTGGGTAAACTAACTACTCGTTCATTCTTTCACACTCCATAAAACTGGTGAAAGAGAAAAAAAAAAAAAAAAAAAAGGCTGATGCGCTGTGAGTAGCGAGTGGATTTTGTCTCAGGGGCCCACTACCTGGTGTGGTTTGGCCTGGTCATGTAGACGGTGCCACCGTCGGTGGAGTCCAAGCACATATTCTTGAATTGAAAATCTCTTTAGGGTGGGCAACCCTAAACATACCGCCCACCTAAATTATGCATAATAATTTAAAAGGAAAGAAAAATATACACTTGTAATTTGGTGAGCTTCACCTAATATAATAATTTAAGAAAAGACAAAATATGGGAATATAAATAAATAAGTTAGTCAACTAGACATAAGGCAAAGAGAAGATAAGGGGAAAAAATGTATGTAATTCCATCTGGAGATAATCGAAAATAGGAAAAGAAAGATAAACAAATAAACAATAAAATAGAGTCGCTAACTCTCTGAGAGATCTTCCGTCTCAGAGGTGAACAATGAAGAGGTTACAGCTCTTGCGATCATGCCACCGGATGGGTGTACGCACGGTAGCAGTGTGAATCACTTACAGGGTTGATAATGCAGCAGAATGGAATGCTTCCTCCATGAGCTAATTGTAGTAGCCTTCCACCCACCATGAGAACCTGTCGTTCATCAAGGAGTGAAGAGAATGGAGCCTAGGCTTAGGGTGTCGCATCAGGTTTATTAAAAAGTACTTTGGGAAGGTACAGGGTCGCCTTGCAGACTAGGACCTGATAGAAGGGCATCGTTCAAGCTTTGAATTGAAGACTGACACGAGCCGTCAAAAACCACTCATGGCTCTCGGCCTTGTTCACCATTAATTGTGGATGCCATAACTTCTGATACTCTGTCATAAATTCCGAGTATTTTTCTGAAAGTTTGGACTCAAGGGCATAGAATCGTCGGACAACCATGTCTCTGTTTTTATCTGTCTCGGAGATGTCCTTCTTAAACGCTCTGACGATGTATCTGCCATCGGAGGAGCCCGAGTGGGTGCGAGGAGAATGATTCTCACAGAATTTATCTTGAGGGTTGCTCCTATCTGTAGGTAGAGGCTCTCAAATTTCCCAGAACCATTTTAACTGGTTTTCTACATTGAGCTGGGATTTCTTAAGGAGAAGCTGGAGCTGGATGGAGCCTCGTTCAGAGATCCCGATATGACGAGACCAAATACAGTGGGAGTTAAACATAAATCCTCAACTTCGGAGTGGTAAGGAGCTCCCGTAATGACTCTGTGTCTGGATATTGAAGGTGGCATCTTTGAAGACACTATTCATTTTTGAAGGAATAAAAATACAGTAAAATGGATGTTTTAAAATTGCAAGATAAGAGCTTTCTTTACAATTTATTATTTAATCTATCAATGAAATAGGGTTATCACTTAAAGTGTACACCTCAAACGAAAAATCAGACTAAATACTTTAAAAAGATGCCTTATTTTCAATTTTATTAAGTCATTAGGAAAAATATTTCTTTTAGAGAATCTGCCATATTGTTTTTAGAAAGTTGAGGAAAAAATACCATAAAGTCATGTATCACACATTCATAACCGACCTCTGTAAGTGCCTAGAAAAAATCTTTTTAATTTAAAACAATAAAATTTGAATCACACGAAACTCCTTTGATTTTAAAGATATCAAATTGTGGTTTACAGCAAAGGTTTTGTTTTTTAATTCCCTTCAAAATGATGTCCATAATAATAGGGGTCATCTGCAAACCCCAACATTTCATCTAGTGCCAAGTGCACATGCGCGGTAAATATGTTAAATGGTCGACATATTTAGAAAGCTTAAGTCAAGCCCTACAACTTTTACCCCTGACATTTCTTTCTCAGATCAACCGTTCGGCCGCAAAATTAGTTTGAGCCGTCTTATTTTGGACACCCTGTATATTCCGTGTCATACCAGAACATTTCCTGGCATATCAAACAATTTAAAATGTCAATCTCTGCATGTTTATTTACCTACTTTCACACAGAGTGCTTTGTATGTTGGTACCGGCTTCTTTGCGGACGGTAGGTTAGTACCTCTGGTCCTTGAGCATGATGTGGCTGGTTTGCAAATCGCTGCTACAGCTGCTGTAGTCCTCAGTAGGTAGGCGATATCATTTATGAGTGCTCAGAGATTGATTGAGAAATGAGGGATCCACCCAAGTTAACACACCTGGGAGGAATGACGAATATTGCGTCCTGGTTACTCACCAGGTAGCAGTAGGAATGGATAGCTGCCCGGTTAGCACACCGGACATTGGCAGGAAGAGGAGTCTACCTAGTTAGCACAGCAGGATAGAGATAGCGGAAAATAGGATAGCTTCCTTGTTAGCACACTGGGCAACAGCAGAGGTAAAGTGTCTGCCTAGTTAGCACACCAGGACGGATACAGAAAAAGAGACATCGAAATGCTCATGTTACACATTGGGAAAATGTATATTAACAATTATGTACAGAAGCCGAATACGTAGTAGCGGGAGGAGGCAAGCTTAGCACAGCTAGCCGAGGGGGAGAGGGTGTTCCTGCTTGCACAGCAGGCGAAAGAGTAGTGGCTTATCGAATGCCGAAGCGAGTTATATTTCCTTCTCTCTCTCCTCCACTGGGCGGCATACACTTCTGTTAGAAAGATGAGGCTCGCCCGGCATAATCTTGACCCCACCCATACCGCATCTACCTCTACATTGATTTCATACAAAGCACTTGGTGTAAAGGTAGCTGAAATGAAATAAAATTATGAACGAAGTGGGTAAAATCCAATAAAAATGTTACAGGAGGTAGTTTTGAAAGTACTTAAATGATTACTAAACAAACAAAAATCATTTTCTGATGAATTATATTAAAAGCATTCCCAAATTTCGTTCAAGGGTTAAATAATAAAGAAAAAAATATTAGAAGAATGTAAGAATTGCACAAAGGTTACAATTTTCTTCACCTTTGTGCAAAAAAAAAAAAAGATTAAAACAATTTAGTGCTAATACTTCTTATATCCTTTACAATGAAATTAATTGCTCAATTAGATCTCAACTTGACCAAATGAAACAACTGGCAAGAAGTCATCTACCATAGCAGGAATTAATGCAAGTTTTCTGGTCGAAAATAAATAACATAAGAAACTTGAGAAAAAAAAAAATCATTTCCTCTGCTGACTAGCTACCTGAACAGTAAGACAAAGCTGGAGAGACTTCTAGTGATATATCACACACAGAGGAAAAACACTGCATAAGAAAGAAGCCGAACTTCCCAAAACAGAAATATTGAAGTTTTTATAGAACACAAACTAATTTCATTGAATAATATTTAAAGCTGAACGTGAAAATGGTTCTACATTTATTCATAAAAATAGATCTACACTGTCATACTAAAGTTGATACATACCATTGTGTCTTTATTCGTAAAATGAACCATCCAGCCTTCTTTCAAAACCTTAGAGCCTCTGCGTTTTGTATGTTTTACTGACTGTACAATTCTCATTAAAGGAATGTTATTAGATGAAGCTTCTGCTTGCTCAGTATTATTAAAAGTAATGTCCACAGATTCCTGCAAATTACATTACAATGAATACAAAAGTATGGTACAATAAAAATGTAGAAACTTTTGAAGCATAATTGGACCTACATTAACTGTTCCATTTTCAAGTAAATTTTTGGAGCTGCACTCTTTGTCAGACAGAGGAGAACTTCCATCAGTATCACTGTCCTCATCATTAATATCTTTTCCCACAGTGTCATTAACAATGATAGAATCAGAATAATCATTTCCTGGAATGTAAATATATTATATAATCTAATAACATTGTTTCATTCACAATATAAGTCAAGAACATAAACAATTATTTTTTATACAAGGACACAAGTAATTTCTATTGATCAATTGTTTAAACATAAAGGCTAAAATGTACAATACTTAGGGTGTCTTCAAAACCTACTGATGACTCTCCAGCTATCTTATAGTTAATGATACTTATGATTAAACAATAATAAGATGCTTCAGTGTCCAAGCTTCTCTTTCTTCGGCGATTTAGTAAACCCCTAAGGGTTTCCTGGTATGGCCCTGGGGCCTACTGGTATGGCTAACCATACTAGTTTTTGAATTAATCTAAAAAAATAATGAATAATGTTTAATTACTATCATTATATTTTTTTTATGGTGTATCAGCTTCTAAACCATTAGCACCAGGCTATCTAGAGGTTACATCCTTTATAAACATCTGTGGGGAGCAGGGAATTTTTTTCACCCGAAAAAAGTCAACCTGAGACAAGAGGGAATCAAATCCGCATTTCATACATGAGAATCCAGAATGCTAGCCACCAGACCACTAGGAGAACTATAGTTTTATCGCAAGTCACCAAATTGGGACAGAATCACATCTCCCCATTCACAGATCACATGAAAAGAAATAGGTCTTGACTCACTGGCATCGAAAGATAGAGTGGACTCCAGCTGGTTGCTTTCACTGAAGCTAGACGTCCCTGCTTGCAAACCACAAATTTTAAATATGGAGTATGGCCGACTTATTTGAATACAACACAAGCATCTAATGAGTTGTGTAGATTATACATTTTAAAAAATAAACCATCCATTATGAGATTTATATCACATTTACATGCATCCATGCACAAAAGCAGACAGAAAAAATGAAGATTTACCTTGTTGAATATTTTCTCCACTGCAATCCTTTGGTACTTTTCCCACACACTTTTTATGAACATTGATATGACAATCCTTACACTGCATTCCTTGTTTAAACAAACCCTTTAATAACTTTTTACAAATCTGACACACAGTTGGTCGACCATAGCTATGCACAACAAATGTATGGGGTATTTTAACTAAGCGATTAAAATCCTTTTCACTCATAGGAAGTCTGCAATTTAGAGATGGCGATCGGCTAGATTTCTCACTACTTTTCAGTGACTGTAATATAATTTAGTATAATTAATAAAATATCTGAAAAAAGAACTAAATTAAAAAAAAAATTATCAAGAACAGTCTATGGAAATGGAAATGAAAATATTCTTCAAATAAATTCTCACATGTTAAAATAGAATTATTTATAATAATAATAATAAGTTTTTTATTATAGGAAACAAGTTGAAATAATAACAAGCAGTAGCAAGTAATCACCAATGAATCATCTGTTGTTGATATCAAAGATGACGTTGAGCCTGTTTCAGACATGTTGCATGGAACATGTAGAGTAGAAGAGCTTCGACGCTTTGTGTTTACACAGTTCTGTGAGCAGTTATTAGGTATCTTTATAGCGCATCTTTTATGGAAGTTGAGGCCACAATCTAAACAATAAAAATGTGATATAGTTTTTAAGAAAACTGACGATAAATCCTTAAAGTAATATAAAGGTAAGGTTTTGTAGTTGTTAAAAATAAAAAAACAAGACTTTTGAAGAATCTTCTAATGAAAAGGAATACATTGTTCTTTACAGAACAAATAATTAAGAGAAGAGAGGAACTTCTTAACTTGAACTAAAAGCAGTGAGACACAAGAAGAAGTAAAGACTGTTATTTATGTAATCTAAATGAGCCTGTGAATGCCCTTCAGCACCTTGGGGCGAAGTCTAATCCAACTTGAGTTCTGAAAGAAATGGCTTGGTGAACAGAGCAATCACAGTCTACATCACTTGCAGGTTTATTGTTATAGGTTTTTACTTTTTCTTAACTTGCACAATGTTTTGCAGAATGTGCAAAGTGTATTTTAAGTAGATTAAATATTAGCTTTAAACCTCAATTTATTTTTAAATTTTAATAATGGAATTTATCACATTGGAATAATTATAAATGTTTAATTGAGCTAAATGTTTTTATCTTCCTTATAATTCTTGTTAGGCGAACCAATTCAGTCTTATTGTATTGATTTTTTTTTTTAAATTAAGTCACAAGCAATAAATAATAAATATTTGTTTAAATTTAACTTAATTAATTAATAAAAATATTAAATAAATTATTTTTGAAGCTACACATAGTTTAATTCTTGCACTGATGTGCTGCTGTTAAGTTTTTGGTCAATGATGGAGTTATTATTGAACAATATTGTTGACATAAAAAACAACAAATTGGTCACATGAGCTCCAAGAAACTCATGGACGATCGATATAATAAAACGGGAGAGGTAATAATATAATTTTAATACTCAAATGGATATTTCTTGCATTAAATATCATATAAAGAACCAAATAGAACATAAGAGACACATAACTTATTTAAACCCCGTAAATACAAATAATTACCTAGGGGCACGCAATGTCTCGACAAAGCAAAAATAGGGCTCAAACAGGCGTAACCTCATCCGATGAGCAACAATTTAAAATTAAGGTGATAAGAGCAATGAAAAAAAAAACAGCTAGAAGTGAGGGGAGCTGCTGCACTCTATCCTATCATAGCGGATTTTCCTCAGACGTTCCCTCTTCGTATCTACTGGATACTGCGTGTTCCCAAGGGAACAGAACTAATGATAGTAAGCGTCTTATGAATAGAAATAAACTTGGTATATTGCAAGAATAGGGGATTATTCCAGGCCCAAATTATTAATTTACCCCAGCTTACATAATTTTTATTATATTGCAATAAAACACTAAACGACATGAAAAATGCATGGTATAAGTGCATCATAACTTCCATTATTCTTAAAATGATAGAATGAAACAACTCTTCTGTTCAGTTCAGACAAAAACAACAAATCTTTCAGGCCTTTTCACCAAAGAGCCTAAATGGTTAAACAAGCTGTTATTCCAACAAAGAAGATAATTTGCCAAATGCATGCATGGAAGGCATGGATGTATTTGAGTTGTCTAAATAAAGTAATAAATAAAAAATGTTGTAGATTTATACTGGTCAATAATTTTTGAACCATTAAAGAAATATATATAACACCAAATTGATGTCTGTATTTATTATTTATGGCGTGCTCTTTATGGATTTAATGAAACCAATGAGAAGTGTAACAGCTCTCCTCTTCCTCGAGGTGCTAAATCAATTTTAAATTTTCCAAATATTTTCATTTACCCTTTGGATTGTTGTTGGATTGGTTGTTTGGATTGTTGTCTATTATGCATTGTGTATCCTTGATATGTCCTGCTGCAGCATTGGATTTGCCGTTCCTCAAACTCGCAAAATGAGTATTTATTTTCTACTAAATATTTTGAAGGGTTTTCTTCAAAATTGGAAAATTGGAATTTCAGAGAGTTAAGAGAAGTTTTAAAAACCTGACATATGTCCCGTACCCCTCAGCAGTTGGAATCCCTATGGGACACATGTGTCACATACCGTCCCTATGACTAACCACTGAAATGTCGTGCCGACGAAAAAAGGTTGACATGCTATTCAGTAGAATAATTTGAGATATGTAAAACTAAAGTTTCATAAACATTCAGTTTTGTATTGTTTCAAAGAATTTTCATTAATAATATTCATTCGCAGGAAAAATAAAAAAAAAATAAATTATTTCATTTTTTTTTTGTTTTATTTTTTTATGGCGCACCTCTAGGCCATTATCGCTGACAGATATGATGTAGCAGGTAATCTTTTCAACGGACCCTGAAATGAGAATCGGGCCCCATCTCCTGCATGAGAATCCACGGCGTTAGCCACTAGACCACAGGGAGCCCCAAATTTTGTTCTTTTGTTCAGATTACTTTATTGATTAAACCTACACAAAGCTTACTTTTATTTGTGCAAGTTTCTATTTATGAAACTAAAATTCAAATGTAAAAATTAATGTAAATTAGAGAATACATAGGTTTATTACCTTCACATTTTAGTCCTTGCCTGACTAAACCAAACAACATTTCACCACAATAATCACAAAATGTCGGAGATTTATAAGAATGAACAGTTAAAGCATGAGGTCTAACAGGAAGGTCTCCAACCAACCCCTGTCCTAAAAAAAAAAAATTAAAAGTTAAAATAACAAAATGCTTATATGATATGGATTATTCTATGTAAAACAACCAAAATAAAAATAACAATATTAATATTTATATATTGAAACATTAGATAAATAATCTATATAAAGCTAGTTAGTATATGTAAAACCAATTTCATTAAGGCCTGTAGTTAACAAAATTCATTTTATGTAAAAATGAAATAGAAGAGTCAATGAAAAGCCATGAATATGCTAAGATATCTTTATTTCATTATTGGTGAACCAATCTCATTAAGGCCTATTAGTTATTTTTTTTTTTTATATTTTTTTTTTTATTTTTTTTTTTTACGGCGCATCTACATCTAGGTCATTAGCGCTGACAGCCAGGGTGCAGCGAGGAATTTTATCAGCGAGCCGTGGGATGATAAAATTCCTGCCGGAGGTTGGGAATCGAACCCACCATCTCCCGCTTATGAATCCAAGGCGCTAGCCATTAGACCACGGGAGACCCCCCTATTAGTTATTGAAGTTAATTTTAAGAGAAAATGAAATAGAAGAGTAATTGAATAGCGAGGAATAAGCTAGGATATCTTTATTTTATTATTGTTGAACCATTGAAGCAATTTTTAAATATAAATGCAAATTATGTTTTTATTAAAGACTAAAACTATGTTCATGGGCGTAAACAAAGCCAGTGCGACTTCCAAATTATAATCTATAAATGTACTTTGTAACACAGTTATCAGAGAACACAATGAATTAGTGCTAAAAATAGTTGAATAGTTTGTGCACAACGTGTAAGGCTAATTTTTGACCTGACATTGCCTGTAAGGCAGGCGTACCACG
The DNA here is from genome assembly GCA_946811695.1 of Gonocerus acuteangulatus. NCBI lineage: Eukaryota > Metazoa > Arthropoda > Insecta > Hemiptera > Coreidae > Gonocerus > Gonocerus acuteangulatus. The sequence continues at coordinate 105,756,706 of OX328132.1, forward strand.
ACAAAGTCTCCAGTTTTTAATAGAACACTGACTTCTTAGCTGTTCACAGAATATTTATCTGTGTAAAAAATTAATTTTTCACGAGTTTGGAATTTTTATTGCAATTTTGGTTTGAGATAACTCTGAAGCAGGTAAACGAGAGTACATTTATTGCTTTTTGGCAATAATTAGGCCATTTGTTAATTAGTTTGACCACAAGAGAAAATATAAAATATATTGGCCTTTTTAACGTCAAATTTGACATAACTCGAAGGTTTTTGTTATACTTCCATGCATTTCCAACCAGTTGTTTTTATATGAATATTTAAAGGAAGTATTCAGCTTTAAGAATTTATAATCAGAAATCGCGGATTCGCGTGGATGTGAGTGTGCATGCCAGTTAATGTCAAAGTTCACGAAAGCATTTCTTATGTTTGTCGTTTTCCGGAGTCAAAATAAAGACTAGACAAAATGTATTTGACGTCATGTGTTAAAGAAAAGAACCTTAATTATAAAGAACAATTAGATGTGCTAATAGCCTCACAAAAAAAAACTAGAATAAAAAAAAACAAAAAAAAAAAACAAAATGACACACAAAAATGACAGACTTTCAAGAGCGGATATTTCGAAAACTAAAGATATCTCGAAAAACTTTATAGAATAGAACTTGTAGGAAATTTAATCAGCTTTCATTTGTTATAGAATGGTCAAGTCGCTAGGACACAGGGTTTCCGAGATATAAGTGAAAACCCGAAAAATGGGACCTTCTAAACCCCCCTCCTCCCGGCACAAAGGCTACGGGCGAGGACTTTTGATATGTTCACCTCCTATCCAGCCCAAACAAAGTTACCAAGTCCAAAATTGTGTTCCAAAAATTTTCACCTATAGCTGTTTTTAAGCATTCGTTGCCTGGACTCTAGGTATTTTGGAGACAATCTGTTCCTTGTTCGCGACATCATTACTCCGGCTTTGAAAAATAAGCATTCACTTGGAATTGATGTTGAGACTAAAATTAAATATTGTGCATATACGTACAGGTAAGGAAAAACAAAATTCCTAACATGCCATTCTATAAATGGGTTGTTTTCAAGGGAAACTACTGGATTTGATAAATATAGAGAAACTTCATAGCCTTGGTGAGATTTTTTTTTCTTCTTTTGTCCATGTGCTATCTCCTAATGATGACTCCTAAAATCATATTCGAGTGGTGCAGTAGATGAGGCATCATCTTCTGACTCATTTGGGCTATTAAGTTGTCCAACAACCATAGTTCTAATTTTTTGAATAGCTCATGCAGACGGGTCTTGGAAGTGTAGATTTTTAAACCTTGGGTCTAAAAGCATAGCAATGGCTGCATGGTCAATTAATTCAATCATCTCATACCTTTCTTTCAGCTCACTCAATAAAACATCCTTACATTCTTTAACAATAGTAGAGTTTGTTGTGATACTATTCAGTTTTGTAGTTAAGCAATTAAACATTGGTATAATTTTGAAAATTTTTATACTTGCTGAGGAGCACAATATTAAAATGATAAGGCGTTCCTTACGGAAAAAATCCTTTGAAGAATGGGCTTCCTCTAAATGGCAAGGTGTAGGAGTGATGCATTTCAAAGATTGTCCCAAAGCCAACAAGTTCCTTTATCAAAAAGAAAGTCTGTCCGGCTCTGAATGGACAAATGCCCTTAAACTCAATATCAATTATGCACCATTGAGAGGAGTTCCTAGTGTTATGGGAGCATCAACTGTTGGAACCCTCTGTCGCAAGAGTGGCAGAGAGACTGAAACACCAGCACACGTGCTTGGGAAATGTCCTAACAGCATGCTTCTTGTCAATAAGCGTCACCATAACCTCAAACACAAGATCATTGCTCTCCTTCAAGAAAAAGAAGTCCAATGCCATGAAGAAGTCTATGGTGTGGATGAAGATGGCTCTTTGAGGTATGCTGACATCATTGCTTTTCACAAAAAATCAAAAGCAGCATATATAATTGACCCTACCATTAGGTATGAAACGAATGATCCGATGCAGGCAGAGTCAATTGACTCAGAAACAAGCCATCTATACCAAATGCATAACGACATACGAAGAAAAATTTCATGAAGCGTATGGAAGAAGAGATTATATTGTACAAGGGCTTTGGTTCAGTACAAGAGAAACAATCCCTATAGCCACTAGTGACTTCCTCGAAACCTTCGGACTCAACACGGACAAGCTAGCTGTTCTCGCGGAATAAATTCTAATTGATTCCCTAGGAATCCTTAAAAATCACATTTATGGGAGCTGAACAGCTGCTAATCATTCTTTCGGAGGTCATTATGTTTTACAAAATATCTGGCAAATTTGATGCAAACAAAATTTATCCTCTTTAAAAATTAACTTACAAAATTACATCTAAAGATGGAATTACTAAATTTCTTTTTCTTTCCCTCCATATTCTAAAATAAATTAACTAACACCCCCAAAATTAATAAAATGCATTTTCGAAAGAATGATTAGCAGGCTGTGTATATAGCAACTCAATTTATTTGAGCAGCATTCTTTATTTACCACAAATAAAGTTTTTCTTTCTTCTCTCGGCGAAATGTATCTCTTGTTACGCATTCAAAAGGCTTCAATACAGCTATAAGCTCATTCAATGTTTCCATTTCCAGAACAATTGACAAATTTGGAGCTATTTCACAATTTCTGATATTACTATTCTCAAATTTAGGAATCTCTCTAACATAAAAAATGTTGAGTTCCATCTAGTTCTTACATCTGGAATAAAACTGATTCGTTTGAAAAATTATTGCCCATTTGGATTTTTTTTTTAGCTTATCCGCTTGCACAACACTATTTTTATCCAATGAACACAATTTCTTGTACTTTTATATCGGCTGATTTAACACAGGGCAACATGAGTGCCTCTTCAACTATGAGATTTATAGTATGCGCAAAAAACGGTAAATTTTTTTTTTCACCTAAAGACATCCTTATGGCAGCCAACATTGAACTGGCATTATCTGTTATAGCTGCTCAAATTTTGATTAGTAGAGTATCCCATTTTTTGATAATATCAAGAAAGTTTTCCGATATGTAATTAGCTGTACGTTGTTCACTTAATTCATCCCACTTCATTCATTGTCTCTGTCCATATATCTAGTGTTAAGCAGAAATTGTCTATTTTGGATAATCTTGACTTACAAATAGCAACACAAGCTTTGTACTTTTCTTTAGTTCCTTAGTCAGTCGGATTCGACTCTATACCAAGTACTTTTGTTTCAATACCGAGTAAGTATGGCAAGAATTATTCGATGCTATTAGTACTTGGTGTTGAATCAAAAGTATCGAGTACCTACTCGTATTTAATATTATCGGAACGTCCCACAGCTGGGTACAGGACTGATATTCTTGGCCAAAAATATTTGTGATGCTTAATCCATTTTCATTGATAATATACTCTGAAAAATGGGTAATATATGATTTCAGTAATGGGTTTTAAGGCAATAATAGGATTTTTTTGTTTTAAATAATTTATTAATGTTAGGTATAATACATATATTTTTATACATTGACTATCAATGTTAACAAATGACACACACACATGCAGACACGCCTACACACACTCACCCACCCATGCGCATGCACACACAAACACACACATACACACACACCTACACATACACCACTTCCTTGAAATCACTGAGAAAGAAATGTCAATTTTGAAAACTAAAGATATCTCGAAAAACTTTATAGAATAGAACTTGTAGGAAATTTAATCAGCTTTCATTTGTTATAGAATGGTCAAGTCGCTAGGACACAGGGTTTCCGAGATATAAGTGAAAACCCGAAAAATGGGACCTTCTAAACCCCCCTCCTCCCGGCACAAAGGCTACGGGCGAGGACTTTTGATATGTTCACCTCCTATCCAGCCCAAACAAAGTTACCAAGTCCAAAATTGTGTTCCAAAAATTTTCACCTATAGCTGTTTTTAAGCATTCGATGCCTGGACCCTAGGTATTTTGGAGACAATCTGTTCCTTGTTCGCGACATCATTACTCCGGCTTTGAAAAATAAGCATTCACTTGGAATTGATGTTGAGACTAAAATTAAATATTGTGCATATACGTACAGGTAAGGAAAAACAAAATTCCTAACATGCCATTCTATAAATGGGTTGTTTTCAAGGGAAACTACTGGATTTGATAAATATAGAGAAACTTCATAGCCTTGGTGAGATTTTTTTTTCTTCTTTTGTCCATGTGCTATCTCCTAATGATGACTCCTAAAATCATATTCGAGTGGTGCAGTAGATGAGGCATCATCTTCTGACTCATTTGGGCTATTAAGTTGTCCAACAACCATAGTTCTAATTTTTTGAATAGCTCATGCAGACGGGTCTTGGAAGTGTAGATTTTTAAACCTTGGGTCTAAAAGCATAGCAATGGCTGCATGGTCAATTAATTCAATCATCTCATACCTTTCTTTCAGCTCACTCAATAAAACATCCTTACATTCTTTAACAATAGTAGAGTTTGTTGTGATACTATTCAGTTTTGTAGTTAAGCAATTAAACATTGGTATAATTTTGAAAATTTTTATACTTGCTGAGGAGCACAATATTAAAATGATAAGGCGTTCCTTACGGAAAAAATCCTTTGAAGAATGGGCTTCCTCTAAATGGCAAGGTGTAGGAGTGATGCATTTCAAAGATTGTCCCAAAGCCAACAAGTTCCTTTATCAAAAAGAAAGTCTGTCCGGCTCTGAATGGACAAATGCCCTTAAACTCAATATCAATTATGCACCATTGAGAGGAGTTCCTAGTGTTATGGGAGCATCAACTGTTGGAACCCTCTGTCGCAAGAGTGGCAGAGAGACTGAAACACCAGCACACGTGCTTGGGAAATGTCCTAACAGCATGCTTCTTGTCAATAAGCGTCACCATAACCTCAAACACAAGATCATTGCTCTCCTTCAAGAAAAAGAAGTCCAATGCCATGAAGAAGTCTATGGTGTGGATGAAGATGGCTCTTTGAGGTATGCTGACATCATTGCTTTTCACAAAAAATCAAAAGCAGCATATATAATTGACCCTACCATTAGGTATGAAACGAATGATCCGATGCAGGCAGAGTCAATTGACTCAGAAACAAGCCATCTATACCAAATGCATAACGACATACGAAGAAAAATTTCATGAAGCGTATGGAAGAAGAGATTATATTGTACAAGGGCTTTGGTTCAGTACAAGAGAAACAATCCCTATAGCCACTAGTGACTTCCTCGAAACCTTCGGACTCAACACGGACAAGCTAGCTGTTCTCGCGGAATAAATTCTAATTGATTCCCTAGGAATCCTTAAAAATCACATTTATGGGAGCTGAACAGCTGCTAATCATTCTTTCGGAGGTCATTATGTTTTACAAAATATCTGGCAAATTTGATGCAAACAAAATTTATCCTCTTTAAAAATTAACTTACAAAATTACATCTAAAGATGGAATTACTAAATTTCTTTTTCTTTCCCTCCATATTCTAAAATAAATTAACTAACACCCCCAAAATTAATAAAATGCTGTGTCCTAGCGACTTGACCATTCTATAACAAATGAAAGCTGATTAAATTTCGTACAAGTTCTATTCTATAAAGTTTTTCGAGATATCTTTAGTTTTCGAAATATCCGCTCTTGAAAGTCTGTCATTTTGGGGAAAAACATTTTTGCCGCATATTTTTTCCTCGTTTTGACCGGATAACTCTTCAACGATGTACCAAAATAATAAATAACGGTTATAGGGTTGAAGAGCATTCGATTCACTTCAATAATATATATTACTTTACTATTTTATGTATTTTCTTTCAAACGTTATATACGCACTCACAAGGTCTTAGGAAAACCAGTGCCAATATAATGGACAAGATCTTATCTAATTGAGTGAGAATAACTGGTCAGTGGGCCCAAAATTATATATTTTGTGCTATTTATACATCCAGTAATCACTATATTTACATAATGGAGTATATTTTGGACAATACATTCACTGGAAATGGCGACAAATTGAAAGGTTCATTGGTCGACAGTTGTCGCGAGATATCACGAACACTAAAACCGTTTTCACGTTTGAAGGAAAATACATAAAATAGTAAAGTTATATATATTCTTGAAGGGAATTTAATGCTCTACAACCCTATAAACGGCATTTATTTTTTGGGTTTATCGTTAAAGAGTTATCCTGACAAAAAGAGCAAAAAGTGTGTTTTTTCCTAAAATGACAGACATTCATGAGCGGATATTTCAAAAACTAAAGATATCTCGAAAAACTTTATTGAGTTGAACTTGTAGCATATTTAATCAGCTTTCATTTGTTATAGAATGGTCATGTCGCTAGGACGCAGGGTTTACAAGATATAAGTGAAAACCCGAAAAATGGGGCCTTTTAAACCCCCCTCCCCCCTGGCACAAAGGCTATGGGCGAGGACTTTTGATATGTTCACCTCCTATCCAGGCCAAACAAAGTTACGAAGTCAAAAATTTTGTTTCAAAAATTTCCATCTATAACTGTTCGTTGACTGGACTACTAGAGCAGTTACTGTTTGGGCAATCTTCATGCGAAAGAGTTTTTGTTTCATTTAATTAATAATAGATAATTTTTGTTATTTAAATAAAAAATTGTTAATTAATTACTTTACTTTTAATTTTTACCCTCACAAAATTATTGTCCTTTTACATTTGCTACGTAAGCTTCATTAAAAAAAAATCTAAAAGTATCGATATCAGTAAGTATTTGTATAATTAGTATCAAAAAATGATTTGAGTACTACTCATATAAGTAGGAATCGATACTTTGATGGTATCGGAACATCCCTAAATGTTAAGTAAACTATGTAAGTTTCATTTAAAAAAATCTAAAAGTATCGATATGAGTAAGTATCGATACTATAGGAGTACTTGTATGAGTAGTATCGAAAAATTATTTGAGTACTACCCATATGAGTAGGTATCGATACTTTTATGGTATTGGAACAAAAGGCACACTATGGTTTTTTTTACACCATGGTTTCTTAATCAATGTATATTTCACTTGTAAGATAATCCATTTTACAAATAATAAAATTGGCTAATATTAGAATGAGACAAAAATGTAAGGAAAAAGAATGGCTAATAAGTTTCACCAAAAACAAAATGAGGAATCGTCTTCAAACAATTAAAGAATAAATTATTCATGAAAAATAAAAAAATGAACGAGAGGGAAAAGCACTAAAAATGATGTGAAAAGTCTGTAACAAGAACACATTAGGTTAAATCAAACATGCAATGTAGACAAACATAAAAAGTGTTTCCAATCTAACAATGTGCAATAATTTGATTAAAAATGAAGAATATATATATATATATATATATATATATATATATACTTGCAGTAACTGACAGGAGTTGCTCCTCAAAATTGCTCAAAACATTAACTTATATTTGTGAAGTTTCGAACCTGTTTAGGTTCATCATCAGGCATCTTAAGTCATGTAAAGTCAAATTTACACTGACTGCAGTGTGAAGTTGACTTGTCCACTGAAGAAATTATGAAGATTCTTACCCGGACGTTTACTCTCAAAATGCAAAATTTATGAATCCTAATATGATATTTAAAAATTATAATAGACCTTAACACGACTTAATTTAAGATGCCTGATGATGAAACTAAACAGGTTCCAAACATCACAAATATAAGTTAATGTTTTAAACAATTTTGGGGAGCAACTCCTTTAAGTTACTTCAAGAATCTATTGATCCTTCCCCACCCACACCTTCAACTTATATATATATATATATATATATATATATATATATATATATATATATATATATATATGTGTGTGTATATATATACATATAATATAAATATATATTGGAATAAATTAGTAACCTGGTCAGCATAGCCTATTAAAAAATTCACATCATAAAAAATAAAAATTATGTTTCTAAATATGTATTCATTTTAATGGCAATGTTTGAGGAATTAACATCCAGTTCAACTAAGATAAGTTATCTTAGTCAAGTTACCAAACTATTCAAAAACCTTATGGTGAGACTCAATTAAGCCACAGTTTTTCAGAATAGTCACTTTTTGTAGTTCTAAATCACGATTTAGGTGTTACCAAGATTACTAAGCACAAATCCTTAACACAAATGGCAACCTAAATGTCCCAAGAGGAAGCTGTTTTCTTTTTAGTTTATTTAGTACAATACAAAGACGAGCATAAATAAATAATAAAACTCTAGAAACCTATTTAAACAACGTTTTATTAGCTGGAAAATACAGGCCAAAGTTCATTAACCCTTAAAATAAGCCCACCAACCATATACTACTTGATAATGATGGCAAGCCAAGAAATTATGCAATCCTTAAACAATAAATCCAGACTAGGATTGTAATGAAACCACTAGTAGGAACACACTAAAATTAAAACACACACGATCAAAACACAAACTGAACAAATATGAACACAAACTTTTTTTAAAATAAAAAAAATATACTTATAAAGATTTTAGTGAAATGTAAACAGCTGATAGAAAGCTACTTCTCTTAGACTCTTTTCTTCGTAGTGACTTGAAAACTGAAATTTTAGAACATATACATACAGCTTCAACATGAGGAGAAAGAGAAGGTGCAGATTAGAAAAAGTAAGAGAATCTAGAAGTATTTTAAATAAGTTGAATGAGGATAAAAGTATTCATGATAACAAAATAATTTAATAACGTACATTTTATAAATTAACAAACCATACATACCGGTTAAAACAATTTCAACAAGAGTTTCATCAACTATGTCAGATGCAGAATTTATTATTTGCAAAATATTTGGAACTGTGTAGTCATGTCGAAATAACAGAAGTCTTTCACTAAGTCTGCTGATTCCATGGTCAGGGCACTGGGGAATGAAATAACTTAAAAATATAATGGAACAAATATCATCTGATAGATTTGATGCAATGATTCATGCTTACAGTATAATTGGCTCATTAAGACAGGGTTTACCCAATCATAACATTTAAAAACTGTCGAACACTAATAGTATTACAGTCCAGTCAATAAGTACGGAAAAAAGGCTTACCTTTTACACACACATATATATATATATATATATATATATATATATATATATATATATATATGTATATATATATATGCATATTTAAATTGTAAATATTAGTATGAATATTAAAAAAAAAACAAGTTATCCAACGTGGCTGACCCCGGGAGAAATTTTGACAGCCGAAAAACACAAAAATTTATTACTTTTGTGTTTTTATCAAAATATATCAAAAATAGTTCGTTTTAACAAAAGTTCTTTTGAGAGAGAGAGGGGGGGGGGGGTAATTTTTCGAAATACCTCTAAACTGGTTGAATTTAGCGATTATTCTCTTTCATAAAGTTTAAAAAGAATTAAATTCACTATAACATTTATTCGTATAACCCAGGACTTCCCAACCAGGGGGCACGCCCCACTTTACTGAAAAAGAAAATGTATTTAACACGTAGGTACATTAAATGTTCTAAATTGCCATTCAATCCCTGCTATATAAGTTTCAACGACTTGTGACACCCCCCCCCCCACTCTAGCTTGCCGCTTCCATCCATCTATCACTTGTAAAACAAAGTTCCTTCTCAAGCTTTAAAAATACTTATTCCAGTTTCATCCACTTATTTATGCAAGGCAGGTTTTTCAGCTCTAGTTTTAATCAAAACTAAACAGTGCAATCGTCATGCCGTCGATAGTGATTTAATCATTGCTCTAGCAAAGACTGAACCCAGAATCGACCAACTGGTACAGAGGATGCTAGCTCAAGTGCCTCATTTTTACTTTATTAGTGATTTTCAAGTGTACTTTTATGTTAAAGATCCATAATAAATGTATTTGAAATTCAAATAAAAAAGATAGTTGATAAAATATATGTGTTTCTTATTTTCGTTGTGAAACTTAAGGGGGAAATGAAAATATTATTTTTGGTTTGGGGAGGCTCGGGGAAGTAAAGGTTGGGAAACCCTGGTATAACCGATACGTAGCATGAATATCAAAGGTGTTGATGTTTCTTGAAAATACACATTTTTTTCAATTTCAAAAACAAAATCCAATACATCTTTATAAATAACCCACATTAATTTATAAAATTTGCCTAGAACCTTTAATTTATGAACTTTTTATTTCCCTACTTTTTTTCTTCTCCCCCTCCCCCACTACACAACGATGAAGTGACAATTCTAGCCCTCATCAACAATAGTCTTCATCAGATTACAATAAGAGACTATGTACAGTATTGTGCCATTGGAATGTAAATGTTGTCATTTATTTACAGCACATAATTATAATTACATATAAAGGAAGTACATTAAAATATAGCATACGTTTCTATCCTCTTTGGTGCCGAGGCTGAGGTTCTTCAGGTTCAGAATATATCAAAAGTAAAAGGAAGCTGTCCTACTCAATGTTCCTCTCCATGTTGCTGTGGTTCCAAAAGTTTTTATACAGAATCATCCAAAGATGAAATTTGTGCAACATTTTCACAATCCATACCCTTGCAATGTCTGCACACATTGGGTAATTTCAAACCAGCCTTACGACACAAACAGGATGGACTACACCATTTTGAGCAGGGACAATATATATTGTTCTCTGCTTGTTGTTGTCAGAGGAGCTGAAGAGCTCTCTCTATAAGCTTTAACACTTTTGTTATTCATGCGAATTATCGGTTTTACAGATTACTTTATGAAAGAGAATTATTGCTAAATTCAACCATTTTTGAAGTATTTTGAAAAATAACCTCTTCCTTTCTCCCTCAATCACTCTCCTCCCTCTCTCACTCCCCCCCCCCCCTCACTCTCTCTCCTCCTCTCCCCCTTCACTCTTACTCCTCCTCTCCCCCCACTCTCTCTCCTCCTCAACCCCTTACTCCTCCCTCTCCCTCTCTTGTCCTCTCCCACTCACTTCAGTGGCAAATGAGTTTGCTACTCATGCTACAAAAAAGGCATTCTGATAACAGTTGTAGTACGTTTAATTATCTTTAAACTTTATATGAAAACATTTTTCGCTAATTCACATCATTTTTGAGATATTTAGAAAAAAAAAAGATGAACAGTAAGTAATGTTCTTCCAGGGTCGACCATGTTGGATAGCTTGGTTTTTTTTTATATCCAAACTAACATGAACAATTTAAATAAAAACTTTTGCAAGGTACAATGTATTATTTTACTGGACTATTACTAAATGCAGACAAAAATGTATGAAATGGTACATTCCATTTTCAAATGTATCAATTCAGGATTTGTGAGAGAAAAATTACAGAAGCAATGAAAGGAAAATACAGGATATGTTAAACATGTAATTTAGGGTATAAGATCTATTTGACATAAAATATTCACAGGATGGTTTTTTGCATGAATAACTACATCAAAAATGTTTAGGATCAGATGATTCAGGATGATGATTTTAAATATATGGTTAAAGTATTTAACAAAAATATGCCTACCGCAGAATTTATGAACTCACAGGCCTTCTCCTTAATCATTTTCAAATTTAAAATTGATGATTCCATTGAAACGGTGTCTCTTATAAGACCGAATTGGAATAAAAATGTTATTTCTCGAGATGTCATTTTTTCTGAAAATATGAACAATAGGTAATTTGGCAGAATAAACAAATAAAATTAAACATAGAAAGTATAAATCTAAAGAATAAATAGATAATAATAAATATACATCTCTAGGGAATAGTTCAATTTAATTATTTGAATTTCAAGAATTAAATAAGCTAACAGAGGTTTCTGCTCTTGTCATACTCATAAAGTTTAATTAATCCATAAGTGTTAGCTCTTAAAACTCTGTATCAATAAAGATTGGGTTAAAATAACCTCATGGTTGTGTATTACTAAATATGTAAAGCTCAGAAGGAAAATAAGTAAGACCCCTATCATATGGAAATTTTATCTGCCTCTAAATTGAAGAATGGCAGAGAATAGAGCAAATTTTAACTGAATAGCTCTGCTTACAGAATATAAGATTTTAAGAAAGGTTGAAATCAATTGCAGCCATTCCCTCTAACAGAATAGACACGGACATATATTATTTGTTCTCATGTTTCTAGAATCTTATTGAAGATGTTAATTATTGAAATTACAATTGAGTCATTCAATTTCTAAATCAGTTTTTTCCCTACTAGAGTTATATTACTAATTACTAAAGTTATATTAATCAATTTCAAAGAATATATAGTATGAAAGAATACCTAATATTAAAGATTATCTCATAAGTTTATTTTTTACTTATATATATAGGGGAAGGTGTTGTACCTTTGACCACTCTGCAGTTTCTCTTGAAGAAATTTCGGTGTCAGTATCAGAATCTGAACAGTCATTAGAATAATTTTCTTTTTATTTACCACTTTTTTAGGAAGGGGTTTATTTGTATGTGGTGTCTTACGTTTAGGGTAGTGCTTTCGTATTTTTTTTTCAGCTTCAATAATTAGCTTTTCAGGAATATAACAGGATAAGAGGTTTCCCCTTAGGCCGGCCCCTATTTGAAATTTCCTTGCCTGCCCTTTTCGATAAGACCTTACAACTTCAGGTGGAACAATAAGGGGTGATAGGTTCAAACTGCTACACTGACGATTGATAAAGTCAGTTTGAACTTATTTCATTTATTATTTTTTTAATTCTTTGAACAATTGCAGCAACAAATATTAATTAATTTTTAAAAAGTTATAGCAGAACATAAAACTTTAATTATGAAAAAATTACTAGGAGTTTTGTACCTTTGACCTGGTCAAAGGAACAACAACTAGTCGTGGTCAGTGGTACAACACCATGGTAGTGCAAATTAATAAGTATGCTACAAATTTTAGGGTTAAGATAAATAAATTTCAGAAGCGCCACCATATTTCTTATTGTAATAGCTACTTAGTCAAATTATTTCCATCTAAAAAGACATAACACAAAAAATAATATGAGGCAAAACGTCATCAATAATTTACTTACATCTTTGTGATAGAAATGGATAAGTTATTTTTGCAAGAATACTCTTTGACTTGAATAATCCAAAGTAGGTTACACAAGCCCTCCAGTGAAGGAGCTAAACTCTAATTACACCAAAATTTATAAAATGTTGCTACATACCGCCACAGCCTTGGTGGTCAAAGATACAATATGGTCAGAGGTACAACACCTTCCCTACATACATACATATATATATATATATATATATATATACATATATATATATATATATATATATATATATATATATATTTTAATGATATATTACATTCTCGAAAATATTTTTAAATTCAAATAACCACCGATAGTTTGAAAAGCCCGCGCAAATCACGAACCATATATACAAATAACATCGTATTATATACGCTTTAAATTAATAATATTTTTGGACAATACTGATGTACAATATACATATATTAAATGTACATTCAGATGATAACAAATTAATTATTTGGTATTACAAAAATTTAATTATTATTTCTATATATAAACTGTCAAAAATGTGGAAGTTAAGAAAAAAGGACGCCAAACTTTCCCGCTAAAAAGGAGGCAGTCTATTGGTAGCAGCCTTGGAGTCAAGTCTATCCTCCGAGGAGTACGGAGTCAAGTCTAGTCCTAGCAGTCGTAGAGTGCAGTGTTCAGTCCATTGCTGTCTATAATAAAGAACGGTTTGAGAAAACGGCGGAGTCCGGAACATCAGATATCCATTCTATGCACGAGACCTGGCAAGAAAGCGTATTACCTAGAAGAAGGAAGTACTGAAGCGCAGTGTATTGAAGCTTTATTGGAAGTAAATTGGTTCAGAGGTGAAATTATTTTTTGTAATTGTTAATTCTTTTACAATTGTGGCTTTTCTTTCGAAAAAAAGAAAAGGCATCACCCCTATCCTAGCTAGGAAAGGGTGGTAACCTATAGATAACCCGTCCTAAAATTCGTAGTTAATAATAAATGGACGTTAAAATTTATATAAATAAAATTCTTTTATTATTATTTGTATGTATTTTAATATTGTTTTGTATTTCGGAATTGTCTAAGAATAAATATTATATTCTTCATTCACTCGGAACTTTTATCCCTGAGATTAAGTCAATTTAATAAAATAAAACTTATTAAAGTAATTAAAATTTTTTTTTTTCATTCTTTTTATAAAAATAAAATCATAACATTTAATGGCGCCCAACGTAGACGGCCGAGTGAATTGAAATTAAAAGCAGTAAATAAATATTAAAAACAAAATTTAAAAATAATTTTTTTTTATATAATAAAAATGTCTGACGTGAATATTGAACAAATTCAAAATAACGGTGAAGAAAATAGTGTAGAATCACCGGAATACGTATTTTTTACAACACCAGGAGAAATAAATATAATAGTCGAAACCCATGAAAATGAATTGCAGGAGGATGATGCAATAACATTCAGGGAATCGTCGGCGGGTTCCTTAGCAACAACGGTAATTCTATCGAATGGCGGGAATCGTACTCCCGAAAGGGATAATGAGATGCATCCTCAAGGCCTAGAACATTTGATGAGGCTATTATTAGAACAAAATAAAATATTAGAAAGTAAAATTGACGCAAATAGGATCGAACAAAATAAAGAACTAAAGTTCGAATTAAGTAAAAACCATAAAATATTGGAAAATAAAATAGACGCGAATAGAATGGAACAAAATAAAAAATTGGACGATTTATGTAATGCATTAAATAATATGGAAATTAAACTAACAAAAGAGACGGATTATAAATTGAAATCATTAAGAAAGGAAATAGATGAACAAAATTCGGAAATGAAAAAATCAATAGATATTGTAGATCAAAAACAAAAAATGACTGTAAATGAGATAGTAACAATAAAACTAGATTTTGCTAAATTAGAAGAAATAACAAATGATAACAAACAAACATGTGAAACAAACCATAAGAACATGGAAGGGTGTGCAAGATTTTTAAAAGATAGGATGGAAGGGAATACTAACAAAATAGACCAAGTAGAACACAAAATAAACCAGTTTAAAGAAACAATAACTAAAGAAATGCAAGAAAAATTAAATTATATCCAATTAAGAGGGCAAAATGGAAATAACAATTTTAAAGATATTGAAATCAAAATCCTATTTAAAAATTTTGAAGAGCAAGACCCTAATGAGTTTATAGATAAATTAGAGCAAAATTATAAATTGCATGGTCAAGAATGGAATTTATTTTCAGAAAAATTAATAAATTATTTATCCGGTACTGCTGAATCTTGGTATAAAATAAATAAAAAATCTTTTGACTCATGGACGGATTTTAAGAAAGCATTTAATAACAGATTTTGTGGAGATAGATACATAGAATATTTAAGTGATTTACTCCAAACAAATTACTCTCACTATGTGCATATAACTCCGGAAGAATATCTTTCAAAATTTGCAACTAAAATTATTACCGCCAAGCTATTGGAAGAAAATTCAGCCACTAGCATTTTAATAAAACACTTTGGGAAAACCGTTAAAAATGTCTGTTTTAATAAAGGAGTAAAAAATCTAAACGAATTGCTCGAGGTAATACAATATGTTGGTCAAGATACCATTGTAAATGATTTAAAGAAGTCAGTAAAATTTAATATGAATCATGAGACCTATGTAGAAACTAAACAACGAACTTTTGAAAATTATAAACAACCATATAGAAAAGTATATGATAATCAAACAAAAACGGAGTGTAATAATTTTAATAAAGATCATGGTATAAATCATAATTATAGATTTAAATAAAAGAATTTATTGAAACAAAGTATGAGGAATATAGATTTGATTTAAATTTAATAATTGTGCCTGGGTTGACAAATAAATTAATCCTAGGAAATGATTTTTTAAATAAACACAAAGCAAAAATTGATTTCCAAGAAAGAACAATAAGTTTAAATTCAGAAAACCAAGATTGTTTAATACCTTTTTATAAAGTTATACTGACAAGAGAGAATAAAGAAATTTATAATATCATGTATGAGAGCGAAGAAGAGGATAGCTCATTAAGAGATCAATCAACTGAATTTGAAACAGATCCATTAAAGGAAATAAAACAGAAAATTCATGAAATTAGAAACAAAGAAAAAACAATAGAGATAAATGAAACAGAAATTCGAGATTTTGAGAAACTTTTAATAAAATCAAAAGATCTTTTCAAAAATAAAGTAGGCTGTATAAATTCATATGAACATTATTTAGAATTGACAGACACTACACCATACAAACAATATCAATATAAATTAAATCCAAAATTATTAGACAAAGCCGAGAAAGAATTAAACAATATGTTAGAACAAGGAATTATTGAAGTATCCGACTCTTGCTAAGTAAACCCTATTATATTGGTTCAAAAGAAAGATGAATCTGTTAGAATTTGTCTGGATGGAAGATTTTTAAACAAGAGAATAGTTCCAATGTATGATTCCCCTCCAAAGATTGATGAAATCTTAGCAAATTGTAATAATACTAAATACATGGCCACTTTAGATTTGAAAGCAAGCTTTTGGCAAGTGAAAATTGCATCACAGCAGTAGAAAATACACTGCATTTCAATTTAGAAATTCCACATATTCCTATAAACGCATGCCATTTGGTTTAAATTCCAGCTTAGCATCTTTAATTAGAGCGATGAAAACAGTAATTCCAAAAAATTTAGATAAAAATATTAAAATATATGTAGATGATATATTAATACATAGCAACAATTTCAATGAATTTATCAATACACTACAAAATTTATTTTCATCTCTTCAATCTGCAGGAATAACAATCAATTTAAAGAAATCACAATTTTTCATAAAAGAATTGCCTTTTTTAGGATATATAATAACTACAAATGGCCTTATAAAAGAACCCAGTAAAGTTGATGATATAGTAAATTTTCCACAACCAAAAAATAAGAAAGAGTTACAAAGTTTTCTCGGATTAGTAAATTTCTACAACAAATTTTGTCCAAATTATGCAGAGATATCAAAGCCATTATACCAGTTAACTTCAGAAAAAGTTAAATTTATTTGGAAAACTGATCACCAAGATGCTTTTGAAAATTTAAAATCTTTGTTAAATAAAAATATTGTATTGATGTACCCAGATTATAATAAAGAATTTTATTTGGAGACTGATGCATCTGCATTTTCTTCTGGTGGAATATTATATCAGTTGGGAGAAAATAAAGAAAAACAGATAATAGGATTTTGTAGTAAATCATACAAAGCCGCTGAATTAAATTATTACAGCACGGAAAAAGAAATACTTGCCATTATCCACTCAATTAAAAAATTTTATTTCATTATAGCAGGATACCCCACTATAATAAGAACAGATTGTAAATCCATTCTTTTTATGCAATCTTGCAAAAATCCTCCAGATCGAATTATTCGGTGGATGAATTTTTTAAACAATTTACCGTTAAAGTATGAGCATATTCCTGGAAAAGACAATTTTATGGCAGACTATTTAAGCCGAATACCAATCATGAATAAATCAAGAATAAAAGAATTTCAGATAAACAATTTGAATTTAGAAACATTTTTTCAGAATCTAGTAACAAACCAGAAATTAAGCATGGACCTAAATGAAAATGTGAAAAGAAAACCAAATAAATACCAAATTATAAATAATATGGTTCATAAAAAAGTGAGAGATAAATTTTTTGTAATTACAACAAAAGATGATATTAAGAAATTAATAAATATAGTCCATAATACATTTTGTCATGTAGGGGTAACCAAGTGTTATCAAATTATAAAAGAAAGATTTACCTTTCCAAAATTAAGAAAAATTATAAATCTAGAAATTAATAAATGTCTGAAATGCCAATTAAATAAACCAGGAAAAGTGAACAAAGTACCAGAACAAACCATTATACCTAAAGGTCGTTTAGATCTTATATCCATTGATTATCTTGGACCTTTAATCTCAATTGGGAATTATCGCTATGTCTTTGTAATATTAGAAAATTTTACTAAACTAACCAAATTATACCCTACGAAAAAAGCTAACATAAAAGAAGCTATCAACTCAATGAAACGATCTTTTGAAACTATTGGAAAACCAAAAAAGTGTCTAAGCGATAATGCTACTTCATTTACATCAATGAAATGGGAAAATTTTCTTGTTAAAAACAACATTAAACGTATTTTAACATCCATAAGACATCCTTGTAGGAATAACTCTGAAAGAACTAATAGAGATGTGCTCACATACTTGAGAATTATTTTAGATAAAAATCAATACCATTGGAAAACAAATTTAGAAAAGATTGAAGATTGTATAAATACTATTTATCATGCTACTACCGGTTTTACCCCCATTGAAGCTATGTTTGGTATAAAACCAAGAAGGTTTTGGGATCATTACATAGGGGAAGGTTTAAATCAAGAAGAAATTTTAACGTTAGAGGAAATAGAACAAGAGATTAAAAATAATTTTCAAAAATTAAAAGATAAAAAAGAAATTGTAAATAAAAAACTTGTCAAATTCTCAACTTTTAAAATAAATGATAAAGTCCTTGTAAGAGCACTACGCATTCCGAAGAACGGAGGTCTAAATGCCAAGTTACTACCTTTATATGAGGGACCTTATAATGTTAACACCAAAGTCTCCAGACATACGTACCTTTTAGAAAACAAGGATGGAATTAGAAGAGGACTATTTCATGCCAGTTTATTAAAGAAATTTTATCCAAATGATGACGAGAACATGATTGACCAATCTAATTAATAGTTCTATATTCCGAAACTCCAAATTAAAAAAAAATTCAATTATAAATTTATTTTTTATACCGGACCAAAAACATTTTTTTTTTAAAGTTTTTTTTTTTTTAGACAGGAGTGCAAATGTAATGATATATTACATTCTCGAAAATATTTTTAAATTCAAATAACCATCGATAGTTTGAAAAGCCCGCGCAAATCACGAACCATATATACAAATAACATCGTATTATATACGCTTTAAATTAATAATATTTTTGGACAATACTGATGTACAATATACATATATTAAATGTACATTCAGATGATAACAAATTAATTATTTGGTATTACAAAAATATAATTATTATTTCTATATATAAACTGTCAAAAATGCGGAAGTTAAGAAAAAAGGACGCCAAACTTTCCCGCTAAAAAGGAGGCAGTCTATTGGTAGCAGCCTTGGAGTCAAGTCAGTCTATAGCTATCCTCCGAGGAGTACGGAGTCAAGTCTAGTCCTAGCAGTCGTAGAGTGCAGTGTTCAGTCCATTGCTGTCTATAATAAAGGACAGTTTGAGAAAACGGCGGAGTCCGGAACATCAGATATCCATTCTATGCACGAGACCTGGCAAGAAAGCGTATTACCTAGAAGAAGGAAGTACTGAAGCGCAGTGTATTGAAGCTTTATTGGAAGTAAATTGGTTCAGAGGTGAAATTATTTTTTGTAATTGTTAATTCTTTTATTATTATTTGTATGTATTTTAATATTGTTTTGTATTTCGGAATTGTCTAAGAATAAATATTATATTCTTCATTCACTCGGAACTTTTATCCCTGAGATTAAGTCAATTTAATAAAATAAAACTTATTAAAGTAATTAAATTTTTTTTTTTTTCATTCTTTTTATAAAAATAAAATCATAACAATGTATATATATATATATATATATATATATATATATATATATATATATTCTAAAATATGTTCGTCAGAATGACGAATAGTTGGTAGAATGGCGTAGGCCGAGGAAGGTTGGCGTTCCAGGGTTAAAAATAATAACATCTAAAATACTATGTAAAAATGATACTTTACATTAGATAATTCAAAAGATACTAAAAAGCACCAATATTCAACCAGTTTAAACAAAATAAATTAAAAGTATGATGAAATTTAATTAAAATTACCTTGTGTTATTCCTTTCTTATGATTGATTATGCTTAAAATTACACAAGTGGTACAAAGCAGTACAGAACCTTATAAATAAATGTTCTTGACACCCCAGAAGTATTTATTATTACAAATACAAATATAAGTTTCATTTTGGTCACTAAAAACCTGAAACAATTAATGTAAAATAAATATAAATAATAATAATAATTATATGTATATACAAACACACAATTCAACATACATAGCAATGACATTTTAATGGTAAATTTAGTATCTAGGTTTATGTATCATTACGTAATTGAGAATAATTTGCTATTCAATTAACAGTAGAAATTGTTGTTTTTACAGTGCATCAACTGCTGAGGTCATTAGCACAATAGAAATTATTTATATGTTATAAAAGTTGATCTGATGTATATATTTTTTATTTTAATATTAACTATGTTTATTGAGATGAGAGAAGATTGTTGACCATTGGGATTGCAAAGGTAGATATAGTCAGAGTTAGGTCTCGGTATGTTAATAAAACTACATTTTTTATAAGAAAATGCATTTTTTCCAACCTATAAAAAACCCTTTCTTTGCTCCTTACTAGGAGAAAATATCACCTTGACGACCAGGTATTCCCTACTAAAGCAAGGTGCAGGTTTACACAGTACATGCCAAATAAGCCAGACAAATATATATATATATATATATATATATATATATATATATATATATATATATATATATAAATCATGTGTCTGTCTGTTTTTTCCTTATACAAATTCACACCATTTGACTGATTTTGACCAAACTTCACACACAGGCAGGTCTGGATCCGTGAAATCTCCTAGGCTAGGTCAAAAAAGTTTACCAGCTGTCTGTCTGTATGTTTGTTCCCTTATACAAATCCACACTGTTAGACCGATTTTGACCAAACTTGGCACACTTGTAGGTCTTGATTCGGGAATGAATGAATGAATGAAAAGTTTTATTCTTATTCCGGGACAGAAGTCCCATAGGAATAATTTTGAAATTACAAAATAATTTTGAATTTTACGTATAAACTTAAAAACTTATAAATGCTATCAGTATCAGTATATAGTGTACAGCTTCAATATAGACTAGGGGTTGGGTAAAACTTGGAGGGATAGAAGGTGGTGGAAGAGTCGGGATTTAAAGGTTTCAAGGTTGGTAGAATGGCGGACAGACAGAGGTAAGGAATTCCATAGCGAGGTGGCACGGGTGACGAATGATTTTTCGAATATTGCTGTTCGGTGGGAAGGAATATAAAGATCGGAAGGACGAGATCGGGTGTTACGGGAGTGAACCGAGGATTTAAATTTAAGAAGTTGAAAAATATAAGAAGGTCTACGGGATTGAATTACTTGGTAAAGGACTGAGCCGAGGAAGTACTGATGACGATAAAGAGGGAATAGCCAATTTAGCTCCTGGTAGAAATGTGATATATGGGAGTCTCTGGGGATCCCGAGGATAAAACGAATGAAACAGTTCATGAGGCGTTTGAGTTTTGCCTCGAGATCGCCAGAAAGTCCACCGTACACCAAACAACCATAGTCAAACTGGGGGAATAATAGGGAAGTTACGAGGAGTTGACAGGTCTTTGTTGGCAGGAGATGGCGGCAGAGGTTGAGCTGTCTCAGGATAAATATGGACCGACGGGAAATTTGGGAAATATGATTTTTCCAGGAAAGGTTCTGATCAAATATGATCCCAAGATTTTTAACTGATTTACAATATTTTATAGGGATGCTGTTAAGGTAAAGGGCTGGAAAAGGGGAAGTAGAACTTATGAGGGATTGGGAGCCTATAACAATGGCTTTGGATTTGTCTGGATTCAGGGAAAGCTTATTAGCTGCAGCCCAAGCATTGATGTTGTTAAGATCTACTTGCAGCTTGTCTACAGCATCTCGTAGCAAAGAGGGCTTAAAGGATAGGTAGATTTGGGTATCGTCAGCATAAAGATGAAACTTGGAATGAACTATGGAAAGAGGAAGATCATTGATGTAAGCAGAAAATAGAGTTGGGGATAACGAGGAGCCCTGCGGTACACCACGGGAAAGAGGAAGAGGGCTAGAAGGATTGCTGACGGGGATGACCACGTATTGGGATCGATTGGATAGAAAGGATTGGAACCAGCTAATGGCACTGTTGGAAAAGGAAAGAGATTGGAGTTTGGTGAGGAGGATTTGATGGTCTACGGTATCAAATGCTTTTGAAAAATCTAGGAGAACTAGAATAGTGAGCTGGTAGTTATCTATGGCAGTTTGAATGTCATGGGTGATTTTTATGAGCGCTGATTGAGTGGAGTATGACGGGCGGAAGCCAGACTGGAGAGGGTTAAGGAGATTATTTTGTTCAAGGTGGTTGGATACTTGAGATTGGACCAGGTGCTCTAAAGGTTTGGAAAGATTGGATAGAAGGGAGATAGGACGGAAATCCTTCGGAGAGCAGGGGTTTGATATTTTGTTAAGAGGGCGAACCAACGCTGTTTTCCATTGAGAAGGAAAAGTCGAGTTTTGAAGGGAATAGTTGTATATGTGAAGAAGGATAGGAAGGATTGCGGGTAAGCAGGCCTTAATCAGTTTAACGGGAACAGAGTCTGGACCGTAGTCATTGGTTCGGGATTGAAGGACCGCGGTTAGAAGATCTTCTGGGGTAATATAGGAGAAGTAGAAGTTGTTGGAATTAAAAGGTAGTGTGGAAGGTATAAGAGGACTGGATATGACTGCGGGAGAAGATACAAAGTGAGCATTAAGAACATCAGGGGATAATGAGATAGAGCAAGGACGGTTAGTTTTGCAAAGGGAAAGTTTACGAAGGATTGGCCATTTTGTTTTAGAGTCAGGAGCATTGGATAGGGATTGGTGGACGTAGGGAAGTGTCATAGCCTGGGTTGAAGTCGTCTAGGATTCACAGTTCGGAGGTCATGGGTTCGAAATTGTGAACCCCAAAAGTTACAGATTTGCGTTATTAGACTTTAATTTTTTTTTAATTTTTTTTTTTTTCGGCGCTTCAACACCTATAGTAGAGCCGTTGAGAAGTGCTACATGGGATTACCCCCAGCCTAGACTCAAGGAGGGGAAGGCCTACCTCCTCCCTCCAACCCAGCCTCCTACACTCTTATTCTGTTTTCTCGCAAAGAAGCTGGATTATTTACAGAAGGAAAAACATCCTTGTCATTTATTCTTCACTAATTAATTCATTTTTAATGGAAAAAAGGGATATCGTCACTGCCAGATGTTTATTTTTATGCCAATTCAGAGAATGCAATTTAGAAGAAATGGTATTTCTGCATGAGGCATGGATAAATGCTGGAAACACGATTAGCAAATCCTGGACAGATGACTCACTTCGGGCTTCCTTAAAACTACTGGGAAGGGTTGATGCTTTATCATGGCCCATGCAGGTAGCGCGAACAGTTTCATAACTAACAGTATGTTATTATTCAGGTAAAAAAAATACGGGATTATATAAGGGGTGAAGAAAACTTGATATTCAGCAACGGCTAACTCTCAATAATTGGTCCCCCAATCTGTTGAAGCCCGAATTATTGAGCATTTTACAAGATAACAGGCCCAGAAAAATAGTATAAGAATTGGATAAACTGGGTAGCAGAAAAGGACACCAAGTCATCAGACTTCCTCCATGTCATTGCCAGTTCAATCCAATTGAACTAATTTCGACACAAATAAAAGGAAATACAAAGGAAGCAATTGAAGAAGCTTGGCAGAAAGAATCACTGCGTGATGAGAATATAGAACAAATGATTCGAAGTTCCTCCTCGAGGAATTCTAGTTCATCTGATTCAGAAAATTCTTCAGAAGATGAATGGGATAATTTGGAATATGGTAGAAGTACCGCTGCGTCTACTGATAATTCAGTAGATATGGGTAGGTTTCCCCTCCTAGGCGATGACTAGAATTTAAAAAAAAAAAAAAAAAAAAAAAAAAAACAGGTTAGAATAACTAACTAAATAAAAATAAAATTAATTGTTTTAAAAAATGTTTGTTTTTGTAACTTTTTTTTTTTAATTAAAAAAAAAAAGTTACAAAAACAAACATTTTTTAAAACAATTAATTTTATTTTTTTTAACTAATACATTTTTTACCTTAATTTGAAATATTTATTTAATCAATAGAGTAGTAAATGAAATAAATATTAAACAAAACTAGGACAGTGAAGAGTGTATTAAAAGAGAGCGGGAACACTTCCTCTTCGTCAGGGGCACAGGGTGGGGGAGGCCTGGACAACGTATTTCCCCCACCACCCGTGTGCCACGACTCAGCGGCCTGACTCTAGGCCATTATAGGGACTATAAAACACATAAAGAGGGAAGTGCTAACTATTTTTTAAAAAAAGTCAATCTATTGGTCAGCTTGTATAGTCAATATTTACTGTCTGTGCATATTTGAACTATTGAATGAGGCGCTACCCATCTGGTGATAAAGTCTAATGCATTTAGGATTTCTAATTGTTCAGCTTGATTGTTCCAGCAGCCCTTTACTAGCATGTATTTTAGTTTTTCCATAGTTTGAGTAGTAGTACATAAACAAGACATACTTATATACTATATATATATATATATATATATATATATATATATATATATATATATATACATATTCATATATAACTTATGTTAATAATACGGCTTTTGCCTACAGCAGTTTTTTTAGCATTATATTTTGCAGGAACCCCATCTTGCTTTCTCAGACTATTAGTCTACCATAACACTTGCAGCAAGAAGAAGAGCTGTGCCAAAACCATTCCATTATAAAAAAAAAGCTATTTCAATTATGGAGACAGGTCTGAAGAAACAAGATGGGATTTCTGCAAAATATTTTTTTTTTTTTTTTAAAAAAAACCTATATTATATATAATATTACGCAAAAAAACTGTAGGTAGGTTTCTAAAAATAAATGTTGATTCGTATATGGGAAAAGTGATGCGATGATCAAGGAGAATGATGAGAATGAGCAAGAGGTTTTACTAATTCTTAGAGAAGACAAGTTAGAGATAGAATTTTCATGAAGTAATGTTTTCAGAAATTTAACCATCTCTTAATTCTCTCCCTCCAGGATTTTCACTTCCTGTATATGAATATCTTATTTTTTATTTTTTTATTTTATTTCTTTTTTTTTTTTTTTTTTTTTTATATTTATAGCTAATTAAAATCCATGATCTTTCAAATTAGACAAAATATTTGTTTGCATTTATAAATATACATCAAATAAAGTTCTGTAAATAATTATTATAATTCTTCTAAAATATGACCCAATATATTTTTATCTTTTTACTTGTTTCTTTTGAAGGCAGGGGGTCATCCAATCCTGCTTCCGAAAGAAACAAGAACAAAGTGAAATTATTAATTTCTTTTTCATCCAATCTGACAGTCACAATTGAATAATGAATCCTGGTTTCAATTTTAGCAATATTTTACTGGAAATAATCTTCCTAAGTGATTTATTTCATTTTAAAATATATAGTATATAATTCTCAAAGGTATATAAATCATCATTAAAGGTTAAAATTTCTTTGTAAATTAAGCACAAATATTACAATTATTAATATAAGATTTCCTTTTTATATAACAACTGAAATTAAATTGTTCCTTGACAGTAATGAACAAAATTTAATATTTAGTTTTAACAATCATTGATCAATACACAAGTAAATTATTTTATTTTGTATATATATTTATTTCATATACGATCATTGAAAATTTTATCTAAGTATGTTCTCAGAAAACCTAGTTGTCAATGACACAGACATAAGTGATTTGATAACAAATAATTAAATTTCTTGTTTTTAATTGAAAAAAAAAGTTAGAAGCATATTGCTATTGTAATAATCCCAGCAGGACCCAAATGTTTTTCCAAATACAAATACATACAATACGAAAGGATAACCTACCTTTAAAATACCCCTCATACAGCAGCAATAATTTCAAATAGTCCTTGAAATCACAAGAAATAAAACGATCATCGGACAAATACATTTAGAACAATACAAACAAGAAAGATGTCAACAACTTAAAAACTATAATGGAAAGTAATTTATTAGATCTTTATTCAAAATATCAACATGATGGTACGAAACGGGTCAATGCAACAGTGTTATCAGCAATGTCAAGTTTCACCTAATCACCTACAACAAAACCAATTTTTAGATGTTAATCATATAATAGAAAATATATTTCAAAGTTCCTTGTGCATTTATTCAACAAAATATTATTTATTTATCTATTTAAACATAATTAGAATATTAAAATGATCTCACCTAATGAACGGGGGGAGAAGTGAGAATATGTAACAACCTTTGTTCCCGAGAAAATTTCTTTACATTATAAATTCTAATTACTTTACTGCCCTTCCGAAATTTATTTCCCAGCCCGTTTAAACATAGATAACTAATTTAAAATGAGAGAGTATTATCTGATTCTGGTGTATTAAGTAAAGTTTTCATTTGTATGTATTTTTGTAGCTCCGATATCCAGGAAAAATATAAGATGGAAGAACGTTCTGTCTGCTTTAGTTTACATAAAAGTGTACTTAAAAATGAAGACTTTAGGCAAATAATTGTTATTGGTTTCTTAAGAAATAATATAAATGACGAAAAATAAAGATATAATACTTTAATATTTTTTCCGGTGACTCTTCTATAAGAAAAACAAATACATACTTTGAGCATGGTGGGTCAATAGGTGCCCAAAATGTATTATAAATATGTAAGTAAGATTATTAAAATATTATGACAAAGATTTTATGAATAATCTTAATAAACATATTAAAAAAAAAAACACACAGGAAAACTCCCAACAATGTCGGAACATAGTGTAAAAATAACTATAAACGGAAACATTTTCCTTTTCAGAAACATATGAAAATAGATAAAAATTATTTCTAAGAAAATTGAAGATTTATTTAATTGCAATAATTACAATTAATTCGTAACATCAAAAATATCATTTATTGCGTTAGAAAGTACATCTTTAACTAAGGTTCCAGAAACAAATTTTAAAATAAGTGGCACTTCCAACAATAAAAATTATGCGATAAAATAAAAAATGTGTCCTAGGCAGTGTGAAAAAGGACGTGGGCCTCTAATAATAAAATAAATCTTTTTAGAAAAATGAAAGACAAAAGAACGGAAAAATGTCCTAAATAAAGAACAAAAAGTCCGACTCGCAGGAACTGCGTCATCTTAGCGCGGTTCCCGTATTAGTGAAGGAATAATACCTAATTTCATTAAAATCTGTCAATTTTTTAGCCAGTTAGAGAGCGAACAGAAATACAAAATGAGATGAAGTTAGTTAGCTGTTGAGGTGACGCTAAGTCAAAGGATGGTTGGGACTCGTCTAGGAGAAAAAAAAAGTCAGATCTTCAAGTAAAAATCTATATTGGACATTTAGGCTGGACTTTGGAAGTGCAGATAAGGAAGGGTGGGCATGTCATAAATCATGCTAGCACGTGAATTTCCTGTCAAACAACATCGGGCTTTCCAGCAAATGAAACTTCCTGTTCTATATCCTACTGGGGTAATCTGCTATCTAAGAGCTTATCACCATAGATGTGAAACCCTTCAAATAAAATAAATTAATAACCTGCTACGCTTTTCTTTAAGAAATTTTATAATATAGTTCTCTGTAAAAGGTTTAATGAGTTATATTACATACATTTTTTCCAATTTCTATAAATAGTTATAATTTTAACTATTGGACTTTTCATAAAATTTAAGTTAATTACTCAACAATATATTTCGATTTGAACCACCGCTATTTTCGTTATCTACGAGTTCTAAAACGTAAAATCTTGTCGTCGGCACTTTCGGATTGGGTCCACGTTAGAAGCGGGTTTCCAATCTAGGAGAGAAGGAGGAAACAACTTAAAAACTACAACGGTAAATCTGAAGGAGAGCGTCCTCAGCTACGATTTTCTTCAAAGTTTGCACTATAACGTATTTTGATGCACTAAACACGAGTCCGTTGAAAAAAAAAACCCGCTCTCAACTAGGAAAGAAGTTATTTTTTAAAAAAAGTTCACTGTTGTGAAGGTTAGGGAAGAATGCCTTTGAAGACGACTTTTGGGCATAGAATTCTTTTCATTTCTGCGAGTTGGATTGACTAGGGATTTTGATGTTTTCTTGAGCGAGCGGAGCGAGCGGAAATGCATAGCAAGTATGCCCAAAAGCGACAGTTTACGACCAAGTCAGCTACCACAGGTGAGTCTAAATTTCAATTACACTTCGTCATTAAGGACTATTGCGCATGCGCGTGTTTACAAATAAGCTGTTTACCCCGTCTTTTATAACCTTCTTAACAGTGAACTTTAGTGCTTAATAACTTCTTTCCTAGTTGAGAGCGGTGTTTTTTTTCAACGCATTCGTGTTTAGTGCATCAAAATACGTTATAGTACAAACTTTGAAGAAAATCGTAGCTGAGGACGCTCTCCTTCAGTTTTACCATTACAACCAATTAAAAGGTAAGGTAAATAGAGGAAAACACCGTTCTAAAGAAAGAAATTCACATTTACCTTTTTTTTTTTTTTAACTGTTTCGTGATTAGTGCATCAAAATACGTTATAGTGCAAACTTTGAAGAAAATCGGTGCTGAGGACGCTCTCCTTCAGTTTTACCGAAGTTGATAAGATAATGCCCAGAAACGTGCTTAGATTTAGGAAAACCCGAAAATTCCGATTACTTTTGTGACCTGTGAATTCTATGTTTTAATATATTCAAACTTCTATTTTCGTTACGAATAAATAATTTTGTGCGAATTTAAGGTTATTTTGATCTTAAGGTATGGGTACGTTATGGGACTTTAAAAAAATAAAACAAAAAATTGCACTTTTTACTTTTCATAAGTAATTGCAAACTTAATTTTAAAATTTCGTTCTTCCGACTACTTTTGGGAGACAGTATATATATATATATATATATATATATATATATATATATATATATATATATATATATATATCATGTGTGTGTCTGTAAAACTACTGGTTTAAGCAATAGAAAGAAATAGTACTTTAAACATTTTTATATGTTAAAAATATGATTGTATGATTCTAAAACACAATACCTATTATATCTAATCTAAGTATTCAAAATCGTTATATTACTGATTATATCTGTAATTGTCAATATTTGCACTAGGAGTTTTACAAGTGACAGAAATTAGAACTTTTGTTCATCAATACTTGACAGAATTATATTTGTTACAGTACCTCTTTGGTTTGAGTAGAATTGGATTTTTGTGATAGAAACCTATAAGTATCAGTAAGGCAAAGGCTTTCTTGTTCCAAGGTTGGGCGTGCCTATCGCTTTATTGACCAGAGCTGTTGTGCCTTGTGCACGTTTTTGTTTTGCAATTCTCTCATGATGGAATCTCAAATTAATTCTGGGAATGTTGATGAGGCTCAAGAGAAACTTTTTGGGGAGTCGAATTCTTCCGGGGGGCAAAAAATTGAAATAAAATTCGTAACGGATCCAAAAAATGGAGATACAAAGATTGATATATCAGAAGTGAGACAGGTTTTTGTTGGTATGGGCAAGGAAGAATTGATGAAATTCGCTAATGATCCATTTTGGGTTCGAATGAGGTGGCTATTATTTATATTATTTTGGGTTCTTTGGTTTGGAATGCTTGCTGGTGCTATTGCTATTATACTTTTGGCACCAAAATGTAATGCCCCTGAACCTAGTAAATGGTTTGAAGAAAGTCCAATTTATCATGTAGATGTGAAAAATTTCTTGGATAGCGATGGTGATGGAATCGGGGATCTTCCAGGTATGGCTTATTTTTTGTTGTTATGCTTTTTTTCTAACTCAACATTTACATTATTTTCCATCTATAAATACTTATATTTTGATTTTCTTAGGTTTAGAATCTAAATTAGACTATGTGAAAGATCTGGGTGTGGGTGGAATTCTGCTTGAACCTTTGATGAAGACTGCTCAAGGGACGGATGATGTAATTGATTTTAAGTCAATAAATCCTGATTATGGTTCTTCCCAAGACTTGAAGAAACTTATTAACACCGCTAAAGACAAAGGTTATTATTTTTTCCCTTGGTGCATTTTACATTATTTTGCCAATTATAAGGTAGCTATTTCCAGTATGGTAAAAATTGGAAATTTCCTGGTTATTAATTCAATGTAATATTTGCAGAAGGTAAACCTGAAGGAGATTGTCCTCAACACCGATTTTCTTCAAACTTTGCACTATAACGTATTTTGATGCACTAAACACGAATCCGTTGAAAAAAATTGTTGTTCTCAATCAGGAAAGAAGTTATTTAAAAAAAAAGTTCACTGTTATGAAGGTTAGGGAAGACTGCCTTGGACGACTTTTGGGCCATAGAATTCTTTTCATTTCTGCGAGTTGGATTGACTAGGGGTTTTGATGTTTTCTTGAGCGAGCGGAGCGAGCGGAAACGCATAGCACGTATGCCCAAAAGCGACAGTTTACGACCAAGTCAGCTACCACAAGTTGAGTCTAAATTTCAATTACACTTCGTCATTAAGGACTATTGCGCAGGCGCGTGTTTACATATAAGCTGTTTACCCCGTCTTTTATAACCTCCATAACAGTGAACTTTAGTGCTTAATAACTTCTTTCCTAGTTGCGAGCAACTTTTTTTTTCAACGGATTCGTGTTTAGTGCATCAAAATACGTTATAATGCAAATTTTGAAGAAAATTTGGTCGTTTGTAACCCGCTAACAGCACCTTTGGTCTTCCCTAACCTTCATCAGTGAACTTTTTTTTTAAATAACTTCTTTCCTGGTTGAGAACAACAATTTTTTTCAGCGGATTCGTGTTTAGTGCATCAAAATACGTTATAGTGTAAAGTTTGGAGAAAATCGGTGTTGAGGACAATCTCCTTCAGGTTTACCTTGCAGAATTATTATTTATAACTATGTTATTTGAATTACTGTTTTTTTTTTCTTTTGCATGCCATCAATGTATGCATGAAATTAAGAACTATGCCAATGTATAATATGTATTTTTTATTTGTCCTGAAATAGAGACATATAGTGGAGTTCAAATTGACATATTGCTTCAAATTTTGTTAATGTAATTGTATTAAATTAAATTTACCGTAATTGTTCTTATACTTTAAGACTCTAGTGATTGTTATTCTTGTATTAGTCTGTGGTAGAAATATATTTATATAAAATATCTAGTGGTTTTATACTATTGCAAAGAATACAATTAACAAGGGTATACTTTAATTTAATTTAAATTATTAGCCCTCAAATTGATAATGGCTTCACAGGATTAGATTTCTAGATTTGGCGATTATAGCTGTAACTATATTTGTTTTAAAAAGGGTATCTTCAAATTACAAATGTGATAAATGTATTAAAAAAATAATGATATTGAATTTATTGTGGTTGAAATTATAATCATTTCTTACTTTAACTAATGAATATTCATACTGTATCTTTCAAAGTAATTCTTATTATTCAACTCAAGAATTATATTTATAATTGAAATGCTTTATATTAATAAGCCATTTATTGTAGACTCTAGCAGTCAATTTAATATTATCTTTAATTTTAATTCTAACAGTTTATTTTCTATTAATTAATTTATTGTAAAATATGTTCTAATGATATCCCCCTAAGTGATTCAGTATTTGTTTATTTTAGCATTTGGGACTTTTTGCGAAAACCACATCCAGTTACTTTTGAAAAAGCGGTAGTGATTTATAACAGTTACTCGTACTAGCTGATAAGCTTACTGATTAGCTTATGGGTTCTTTGCTGGTATCTATGACTACTTGACTCATTAACTACCGTTATAATTCATATTAGATAATGGCAAGCAATATTTATTAATAAAAAGGTTAATATGATCAAAATCAATTCTCTCAATTACGAAAAAAGTTATTAGGCATTAAAGTTAACTGTTTTTCAGGTTATGAAGGATAACATAAACGATGATATTTGTAAACTCAGATATTTTATTCCTTTTTTTTTTCTCTCTCTCTTTTTGGATATTTTACATTTATTTAGCATTATGGGCATACGTGCTATGCGTTTCCGCTCACTTAGCTCGCCCAAGAAGACATGAAAACTCTAGTCAGTCCAACTTGCTAAAATTAATATAATTCTATTAATTTTAGCGACTCTAGTCAATCAAACTCACTAAAATTAATAGAATTCTATTCATTTTAGCGACTCTAGTCAATCAAACTCGCTAAAATGAATAGAATTCTATTAATTTTTCCAAGTGAGAAACCAATCGCTTTTTCTTTGTCAGGAACATCGCAAACTAATTGTGAAAGAGTCATTTTTTCTCACTAATATAAACAGAGCGTTTTCACAAATAAATGCGAATTCACTGTCGAAGGTTACTTTACTCCCAGCAAGAACCAATACAATTGCTCATCGGAATCCTCCAATAGAAATGCAAACTAGTTATGCGCATGTGCTGAATCACTGTTAAAATCACTACTGCTACTTCAAAAGTAACTGGATGTGGTCTTCGCAAAAAGACTAGCATTTTTTATTAGTCTAATTAAGATAATAGTGCTCATTAAATCCGCGTTTCTAGGGAATGTTAAATTTTCACTAGATTCAGCAGATCAAGGCTTTACATATTGAGTTCATTTATTGCTTTCATCTAAATAGTAGCAGATATTTTTTTTGGTAATACTAAAGTTTAGCCTCCTCCGTACTGATTATTTTCAAATTTTGCACTATAATGTATTTTGATGCACTAAACACGAATCCTTTAAAAAAAAAAAAGTCACTCTGAACTAGGAAAGAAGTTATGAAGC
This sequence comes from Gonocerus acuteangulatus, assembly GCA_946811695.1. Classification (NCBI taxonomy): domain Eukaryota; kingdom Metazoa; phylum Arthropoda; class Insecta; order Hemiptera; family Coreidae; genus Gonocerus; species Gonocerus acuteangulatus. The sequence continues at coordinate 105,789,383 of OX328132.1, forward strand.
ACTAAAGTTCACTGTTATGGAGGTTATAAACGTAAACAATGTATATTTGTAAACATGCGCATGCACGGGTATAGAAAAGTTTGTAATAAAGGAGTCTGAAATTTACCACCAATTATTTATTCAGAAACATTTTTTAGAATAATGAAACATTCTTCACATGTGAATCCACTGAACATCGTGTCTGAAGATGTCTAGGAGGCTAAGAAGTATGGTATTTATATTTAGTTCGCATTATGGGCATACATGCCATGCGTTTTCGCTCGCTCAAGGAGATATCAAAACTAGTAAATCCAACTCCCAAAACTTAATATAATCCTATTAATTTTACTGAGTTGGATTGACTAGAGTTTTGATATATTCTTGAACAAGCATAGAGAGCGGAAACGCAAAGCACGTATGCCCATAATGTGAAATAAATATATATTTTAAAAAATATTTATTTAAAAATAATTGTATATTTTAAGGGCCTCCTCACCCGTCGATATACTGATATATTCTAGAGCGAGTGGAAATGTATAGCGTGTATGCCCAGAAGCGACAGGTTACAACGGGTGAGGAGGCCCTTAAAATTTACAATTATTTTTGAATAAATAGTTTCTCAACATTTCAAATGAGAGTTGAAAGTTTTCCCAATTTTACATTTCCTGCGTATGCACATGTTTACAAATACGTTGTTTACACCAGCTTTCTTAACCCGCATAACAGTGAACTTTAGTGCTTAGTAACTTCTTTCCTAGTTGAGAGCAACTTTTTTTTTTTTTTAACGGATTTGTTTTTAGTGCATCAAAATACGTTATAGTGCAAAATTTGAAAATAATCGGTTCGGAGGAGGCTAATATAAATTAGCCTTTAACTTAGGTTGTTATATTTAGTGGTAAAAAACATTTAAGAATATGTTTAAGGGTGCGTTTACACTAGGATAGTTATTGCAGGATATTTATATCAGAGAGAAATTCTGACTAATGCAAACCATGTAAAATGTATGTCTGACATAAATTGCTCATGGTTTACATTAGTCAGAATTTCTCTCTGATATAAATATCCTGCAATAACTATCCTAGTGTAAACGCTCCCTTAGGGTATATAATATATAATATATATATATATATATATATATATATATATATATCTATATCTATATCTACATTTATTATATATTCTTTTAATTAGAATTTATCTCTCAAATGATGTACCCGAATTTGCTCTTACTATCTTTGTTTATTCTCGTCTTCTTATACTTGAGGTTAACTATTAATTAGTTAGTTCATCTTGCTATATACTGTAATATATAATTTGTTCAATGCAATTAAATATATATATATATATATATATATATATATATATATATATATATATATATAAAGGTAGTTGGTAACAGCTTATTCAGTCTTCAATTGTTTTATATTTTATATTACATTTCTGTTGTGGAAACGTTTCGGCTATAAGCCATTTTCAATCCAATTATCTGTGAAATACAATTAATTATACTGGTTAGGTTATTAAGTTAAAATATAAACAAATAATACACATAAAAATTAGAGTATACTAATGTATCAATGACTGACCTGTATGATTTTGCATTATTTTTTTATATAAATTATAATCTTCAGATTATGTGCTTGTAAATTAATGAATATTTATATAGAAGTATTTGGTTAAAAGAATTTTATAGTTAAAATTAATATGGATGATATTAATTAATATTAATTTTAACTAAAAAAATCTTTTAACCAAATACTTCTATATAAATATTCATTAATTTCCAGACACGAACCATACAATTTAAAAAATGAAATTTCCTCCTCAAACTAAATAATATCAAATTTACAAGCACATAATCTGAAGATTATAATTTATATGAAAAAATAATGCAAAATCATCCAGGTCAGTTGTTGATACATTAGTATACTCTATTTTTTATGTTTATTATTTGTTTATATTTTAACTTAATATCCTAACCAGTATAATTAATTGTATTTCACAGATAATTGGATTGAAAATGGCTAATAGCCGAAACGTTTCCACAACAGAAATGTAATATAAAATATAAAACAATTGAAGACTGAATAAGCTGTTACCAACTACCTTTATATATATATATATATATATATATATATATATATATATATATATATATATATATATATTTATTTATTTATTTATTAAACAATATAAAAAATATGCATTTATATGCATATATATATTTACATATTTGTATATGTATATATATAATACAAATATATATATATATATATATGTATATATATATATATATATATGTATATATATATATAATATATTTATATATTGGGTTATATGCAGGTAGTTTAAGGGAAGTAAATAAAAAAACAAAATATGGAAAAATTGACATTGGTCCTTTTAGAACCAAGCCCGAGGTATATATGACAGACAGAAGGTCAATAAAAAACATTTGTCTCATGATGTGGCCATTTTAGGGGAAGGTTTGCTTTTGTACTTTTAGGCTGTAATATTAGTGTAAAAAGAATTTAATTCCTGGAGAGATGCCTACAATGGTGCATGTAGAGCTTAATTATTATTATTTATTTTTTTTTACTGTCCTTCTGTTTATCATCCAAACAAATAAGAAATTTGGGTCAGTATAAAATATTGATATAATCAAAATGTTAAATTAATGAATCTGAATTGGCTGACAGAAATTTAATTTGAATGAATCATTTATTTAAAAGACAGCTGACCAGTACTCATAGAATAAGATGAGTCTTATCTTAAATACTGGGAGTCAAGTTGTGTTCCATAATTTTTTCTACATCATTTAACTTATTTTTTAGGATTAAAAGTACTTATGAAAATTATTCCAAACTTCTCAAGCATAAAGCATGAATGGTTTAATAAATCTGTTCAAAGAGAAGAACCTTATAAAGATTATTATGTTTGGACTGATCCAATATTCGATAAAGAGGGAAAGCGATCACCAAGAAACAATTGGGTAAAATATTTTTATTTGACTATTATTAGTGAAAAATGTATACCATGTGAAACACCTGTAGATAGTTTTTGAACACTGTTTTATCAGTAACAAAATACACTGGATTCCAAAAAAAAAAAACAAAAAAAAAAAAAAAAAAAAACGGCCCACTTTGAATTTTTGAATTATCTGTTTTTTTCCTGGTGAATATAAATTGATGTTTTTTTTAGTGCATGGAGTGCATGTATTCAGCTCCTGGGAAACAACAGGAAAAATAATATAACATAAAGTCTAATTTTTAAAAAAATATTATGCAAAATAAACATATTTAACTCTTGAGAACTAAAAATTAAAACTTCTCTAAATTTACAATAAACAACATCCACCTGGCACAGATGTGTCTCTATTCTCTAGCATTGAGTGTTGCCTCCCTTTGCTCGAATAACGGCTCACGTCTTTTCAGGCATACTATGAATTAGGTGGTCCACACGATGTTGGGGAATCTGATCACATTTTTCAACGACGACAGTTCTCAGCTCCTGGAGGTCTAGGGGAGGGTTGGGTAGTTGTCTGATGGAATTCCTAAGCTGGTCCCAAAGATGCTCTATAGGATTGAGATCCGGGCAGCGAGCAGGCCACTGCAAGGTTCGGTCACCCACCTCAACCAGGTCATCTGACAACATGTGCAACCTCTCACCTTCTTCGTGTTGCAAGAGTGTGGATGTCAGTGTTCAAACAATATGCAGATGACTAGCTGAAATCAACCTGCGCTCCAGGATACATGCCACTGGTCCTCTTCTGATGGCAGCACACTGAGCAGCTTGACTCCGTTTTGCTGGATTCCAACTGTAATGTCCCCACTATGTTGCATTGAGCCTTGTTTTCCCCATTTCTTCTCCACATTCTGAGTCAGTCTTCTGAAGCGTAGAGACTAAATCTGGGCTCATTCAAAAAGAGAACAGAGCTCCAATGAGCTATAGTACAGGCAGAACGTTCTTGAGTGAAATGGGGTCAGGAGAGGACTCGTGGCATGGATCCTGGAGCACAGATTGATTTCAGCAAGTCGTCTGCATATCATTTGAACGCTGACATCCACACCTTTAGCAACTGGAAGGCAGTGAGATGTTGCAAGTGTTGTCAGGGTCTAGCTGGATGAGGTAGGTGTTCATAGCCCGGGTCTCAATCCCATAGACCATCTTTAGGACCAGCTTGGGGATTCCATCAGACTATGACCCAACCCTCCTGGAGACCTCCAGGAACTGAAAACTGCCATCATCGAAGAATCGGATCAGATTCCCCGACATCTTGTGGACAACCTTATTCACGGTATGCCTGAAAGGATGCTGGCCGTTATTCGAGCAAGGGAAGGCAACACTCAGTGCTAGAGACTAGAGACACATCTGTGCCAGGTGGATGTTGTTTATTGTAAATTTGATGAGTGAATCCTATAAATTCCGATTTCCCATCGCCTATATCTCAGCCAGTATTCAATGTAGGATTATGAAACTTTCAAATTTTACTCACATCTATTAGTATAATACGTATATAAAATTGCATAAGTTTATCTTTAGCTTGTTATGAGAGGGTAAAAATCAGCTCTAAGACCTTGTGTAATATACACACAGCGTGCTTAGGCCAGAACATGGCCTGTCACACTACTGTGCGCCTAGATTATATCGGCATGGTTGATTTATTTTTTTTTTCTGTATACTATTAGTACTTATCCTGTAGTGTCTTCGTTCATGGGTTGGATTCGGGGTCCCAGGCGGCCCCAGGCCTATCCAGCCTATAATTAATTTTTTATTAATGAGCACCTGTAAAGGGTATAATCATGTGGCCAGAGCAGGGTATAATCATCTGCCCCATCTAGGCTCTCGCGGCCTTTCTGATTAGTACTTAGCAATTTGAAAAAAATCAATGACCTCAAAGGCTCTTTGTGTATTAATATATAAGTGGAGTGAATAAGAGAGGAACTTCCTAAATTCAATTGTAAATATTTTTGTATTTTACAGCTTAGTGTAAATGATGGATCTGCCTGGACCTTTGATAATACTAGAGAACAATTTTATCTTCATCAGTTTAACAGTACTCAACCCGACTTGAATTTCCGCAACAGTGACATAGTCAAATATTTTGATGTAAGTGATTTTCAATTTTCAAACTTGTTCTTTCACCTCCTAATTCTCATTGTTATTTGCTTTAATTGGTTATTTCGGATAAATATGTCGAAAGTCATCTAAACTTCTATAAACATTACGCAATGTAAAGAGCTGAATTCCTTTTTGTGTAATCGTTGCAAAATCTTTAAAATATCTTTACCCTCAATTTCAAAATGCATTAGTTAATGTCTGTTTAATAGAAATTGTTGCGACGACTAGCAGAAATAACTAGAAGCCACTTCAAGAATCTGTACAGCGCCTATCTCTTTTCGAGACTATTCCTTCCTATTTGGAATTAATATGAACAACTGATCGTCTAACATAGCACGCCATATTAAAAATATACCTAGAATCTCAAGACAAAGGACTAGAAGGGCAGGAATTTGGTGCTGGTAGTGGACCGGCATAGGACCTCTAGCATTAAATATGCGTGCTGGTCCCAGCTCAGGAGAGAACCGCTAAGTGTTAAATGTTAGTGTGGTCCCATGATAAAGACAAATGAAAGTGAGCATCAAATGTTACAACATTTTTTTTAAAAAACAGGGCTTTAATATGAACAGATTTAGCGGCAAAATGAATAAAATTACTGGTAATAATGTTTGTGCATCAACTGTTTGTTGAAGATTAATAATAGCTGGACTGAATGGAGGTCGACCACAGAAAAATCACTCTTAACATAACAATTGCCGTAGCTTCATCTTTGTTGGGCTCGAAAACATCAAAGCTGGACCCACAAAGACTGAAATTCTATTATATTTTCTGATGAATCAAAATATAATATCCATGCTACAGTTGGGATTCAATGAGTCTTGTCATGTTTAAAATCGACAGTAGAGCTTGCAGTGAGTGTTATCGTCTGAGCCTTTTTTTTTTTTTTTTTTTTTTTTTTTTTAGTGAAGGTGTAGGCCACTTAACACTTTCAGGTCCGATGGATTCGAAAAAATGTCCATTGTGCCCAAGTCTTCCTTTTGCATAGTAATTTCAGTAAACACAAAAAAAATAAACAAGTGAAATGACGTACTTTTAGTGGATTTATTACAATTTAGTTAAGTGTGAACTACGCCGCGACAGCGGGTCCACTGAAGGAATTGTTTTGGCGGATTCAGTATCATAAGATACCAGACTCGCAAACCAAACCGGGAATAACGTAATGAGGTCCCAAACCAAATACAAAGGGTAATGGACAAGGCTGGGAGTAGCGCGGACAGAGAGAAAGCCAAGCTATTTTCTGGCACACCCGCCACGACGCTGGGTCCGCAGAACATATTTCTCTGACACGTATGCCACGACGCCGGGCCCAAAAATGTTTACAATATAAATACATTAAAGCAACATTTAATACCGACCACAGTTCTATGTTCCATGGTGGGAAAAATTGTATTTGTTAAGATAATTCCACACCTTGTTATCCAGCAAAATTGGAAATATTTTGTATTGGCATTTTTTGTTTTAATAAATACATGGTAGTATTGAAACCAACCTTCAGTGGTGAGTAAATCACTTTTCCCCAATTTTGTTCGCTAAGCCTCTGCCTTTTGTGAGGTAAAGGGCTATTAAGGCGTCCATATTTTTCTCTTGCTTTCAAAAACATTCTTTTAAGACTCGCTCAACATCTTCTTTTCCTCCACTTTTTCTTTCACACTGGGAAGATATGAGCTATCAATTTCCTATTTTTAAAGTTGTAGTAGCAAAGGCTACTACTAGCGGTTGTAGTAGCAAGCTGATGTTTAACTTTACAGCTGCCTTACATTGGCTCATGTTGGTACACAATTGTACATATGTTTTTATCAAGAAGGTATGAACAATATAGAGGACAGAGACACACTGAGCTATTAAAGTGATTTTGAAGGGCAAAAGATGGTTACCTTCTATGGAAAGGGATGTTCCTAGAAAGAATACCGCCAGCTACAGCCCTTCTTCCTCAAGTCTATTCCTGAAAAATGATTAAGAAAAATATTTCTGGGATTATGAGAGTAATCACATTAACCCTTTCTGGACTAGACTACATACGGACTTGTCACTCCCTCAGACAGCCCTGCCTTCACGTCATCTCTCTCCTCAGGCGGGGCTGTATTAGACCATAAACGCTGTGATTCCTGCTATACATTCCACAAGTAATATCTTTGTACTACTGAAAGATAACTTATTTCCCTTGAAACTGTGATGCTTACACAGGTAACTTCATCGTGTAAGTGTTTAACAGAATTTTGATGACAATAAACGTAGAATTTAGTACAAATCTGTAATATGTGGGAATGTTCCAGGCCATTTTGATCACATAAAGCAGTTGATAACATTAACTGTGATCACATTAAGTGGCTTCTATACACACACACACACACACACATATAAAATTAGTAATTAAATTGTTACTATTATTTATAAATTATTTATTCACTAGTTATTTACTTATTTGCTGATTATTTATTTTTTAGGAGGTTTATGCATTCTGGTTAGATCAAGGGCTCAGTGGTTTATATTTGGATAAGGTTGAATACTTGGTTGAGGACAGCAATTTTCTTGATGAGAGGCCAAGTTCTATTGGTGGACAAGTGCACGACCAATATGATTTCCAATACCATACATATACCACCCATCTTCAAGAGAGCTGGGATATTCTTTCTCATTGGGCTAAAGTCTTCAAAAATCATTCTGCGTTAGTGTATTTATGGATATGATCAATTTAATGTAGTAAGATATGCTAAGAGGTTATGTTGTGAATACTTATTATGAGCTTAGGTCCATTTCATGACAACATAAATTATTAAAAATTAAATAATTTCCAAAATGTTGAGTCTATACAGGATTAATTATATATATATATATATATATATATATATATATATATATATATATATATATATATATATATACATACAGTAGAACTTGGATAATTCGAACCCCAAGGGACCGATACAAAAAGTTTGAATTATCCAAAATTCGAATTACAAAAGTTTTTGAAAAAAAGGGCTAAAACATCGGACTTTTTCACATTTTTTAATTAAAAAAAGTACATTTTATTTAAAGAAAAACAAACATTTCATGAATTGATGATTACATTATCAAAAAATTAAAAACAAAAGTCTATTGTTTTGAAAAAAAAAATCATTTACATGGGCAAGAATTTTTTCTTTATTTATTTTTTGGTAAAGTGTTAGGAGGAATTCCAAAGTCATTGACAATTTCGGATTTTTCTTTATTCCTTTTTCAACTTCTTTAATCGCAGCTATTTTCTCTGACAACATTAATGTTTTATAACTTCTAGGCTTCGACATCTTAAATCAACAACTCACTGAACTGCACTATACACTAGAAATTCAAGTCACAAACAATAAACTGCTGACTGACGTATAACTTAATAAAAAATGAAGATGGGAGGGCATTCTAGGATAAAACGACAGGATATAACTATAACAACCCCTGGAAGGGAGGAAGCGCGACCCACCACTTTGCAGAACTCCTAGAGTCCAAGAACTAGACTATGAGACCGCTGCTCTTCTTGTCCCAGAACCCCTACATCCGTATCTTACTATCCTTCTTACCCCAGTGGAGAATATTTTCACAAGATTTAAGATCAACCGCCTCTCTGTCCACTTCCCAGTGGAGGCACAGACTCGTAAAAAATTCGAATTATCCAAAATTTTATTCGAATTAACCACGATTTTTTTACATTGTTTATGCCCTAAATTCTAGGGGCTGAGAGAAATATTCGAATTAAAGACGATTTTGAATTATCGAAGTTCGAATTATCCATGTTCCACTGTATATATGTTGTAGATCCTAAGTTGAAAACTAAGATGTTCTAGGTAGTTGGTAAGAGCTTATTAAGTCTTCAATAGTTTTGTATTTTATATTACATTTTTGTTGTGGAAGCGTTTTGGCTATAAGTCATTTTAAATCCAATTGTCTGTATGATTTTGCATTATTTTTTTTATATATAAATTATAATCTACATTATAACGGAGGACTAGATGTAGACTACATCTAGTCCTCCGTTACAGAAGCAGACTGAAATATATAAAATAATATGTAATAATTGAGGTAATAATAATATCATCCATGAAATAATAGAGACATGAACTAGACAATTTTATAAAAAAAATGAAATTTCCTCCTAAAATTAAATAATATCAAAGTTAATTTAAGGTGTCCCAAATTTAAATAGCAAAACTTCAGGAATGTATAGGGGATGGAAAAACTAAGACAAAAAGTCCTTTAGAGATTTGCTCGTTTTTGCTTTGTTTTGGAGAAAATTGCAAAACAAGTTTTCATTTTTATACTTACTTATTTACACATTTAATGGAATTTAACTGTCATTGTGAATTGTTTCAAGAAACCATTTACTAAAATTCAATCTCTTGTCTCTGATTTAGTTTTTGTGTATGGGTACTGCAACATTAATGCTTCCAAAGCGGTACGTGAGTTTGCACGTCTATTGCTAAATAGAAGAGTGCCTAATCGACGAGTCTTTTTGTTAACTTTTAATAGACTACGAGGGACTGTGTCATTTATTTACATTTTTTTAATGTTATCATCTATTTAATGCAGATATTGCTCAAAATGTTGCCCTCTTGCAGAATTGCAAGCATTACATCTAGCACTGACTTGAAAAATTGCAGCTTAAGATTGTTCTGGTGATGTTTGGTGCACTTCATCTATGGTTCGGTCTCTTATTTGCTCTCTTGAGTTGATTGAAACTGAATAAACTTCCTGCTTCAAGGTTCCCTATGCAAAGAAAATCCGTGGGTGTCCAAGGTGGGATTCATCCACATCCAATCCATCCTTGTGGATAATTTATGTTCACCCATTTATGTTTTTTGATCATTCAAGGAAAAAATACGATCCCATCAGTAATACGTTTCAAATCCCAAACCTCACGTTTATAGCAAATTCATGCTGAAACCTTTTCTCTCTAATAGCTCTGGGATTTTCATGAGCCCATACATGATCATTTCTTTGGTTAGCGATTCCTTCTCTTCTAAAGGTCATCTGTCCATATTATTTTCAATGGGAATAAATTGTCATCGCTAATTGTTTCAACAAACAAAATACTAAAATTCAATCTCTTAACATAATCTTGAGGTAATAAATTCTGCACTTTTTGAAGATGGTACGGGCAGCGATTCAGTTTTCTAAGTTCGTCGTATTTCTTGCCGCGATATTTCTAATGCAGCTGGTGCCCCTTGGATGCTCCGACAATTTGCTCTTAATACTGCCTAGCCTTTTTGATGCGATGCGGGTTAGGGAGAGTAATGCCCCTGAAGGCGGAGAGCTCCCGAAGCCTATTCCCTCCTCTGGCGGACGAAACTCCCTCTCCTAGAGCGGCTGTACGCACCCATCTTTCTTTTTACTTAGACTTCAATTTCAAGGATTTTGACAAATATCAGACGAAATTGGACCTTGAAGCGCTTCCAACAGCTCGTTGTCTTTCCATATTCTAAATCGCTTTCGATCTGCCATTTCGACTATGAAGCAAAACAAACGGACACACTGGAAACCAAACTCAACAAGAACACCAGACAGTACTGAAGCCAAGCTACAACTGAGATATGAAGGGCCGGTAGAGAGTGTAAGGGACAGTTACAGGTAAAATTACGGTACCCAGAAGTAGGGCCGAAGTGAATGACATCTAGCTGTGAAATATGAAATATATTCCCTCATTTTGTGTTTTAGCTTCATTTTTAAAATGAAATTTCCACTGTATGCTCACTTTAGATAATGTAAAAATTAGATCAGTAAAGGAATTGAAGAAAATAAATTTTAAGTACTTTGTCACTATGGGATCAATAAAAAGGAACTTCCTCCTGAATTTATTTTATAAAAAAGAAAGAATATTGGGTTCAAGGTTAAAAAAAAAATTGACACTTCTTTCGTTTTGTAACTAAACAAAGAAAAGCTGTAAATTTAATTTTATCGAACAAAACAGCACGAAATTGACAGATCTGTTCAGCAATAAACTGGAAATAGTAAGTTTTTTTTAAAACTCAAGAAAATCAGGCATTGATAATTTAGATGAAAACATTGTAAATTATTATTTACTGAAGATAAGATTGAGACGGTGGATGACAATATTTAACAATATGAATGCAGTTAGTCTTGTAAATTCTGGCATTATATCCTAGCTATGACCGGACACCTACAGAGTCCTATAAATTTGATTACATAAATTCACTAACAAACAGTTTGATAAAAAAAAAAAAGAGATGAGGTCGTTTGCTAATTGTTGAACATCCAAGATGATGTCAAGAAAATAGAAACGATATTCCTGGGTTTGAGGAACCTGAAAAAACAAGCAGCGGCCTTCAGGAAAATTTTGATAATTTTCCCTAAAGTAAAATATGCCGCTATTGTCGCTATTCAAAAAGAAGACAAACAACTTACAATTGCATAAAATGTTGTACCCATGTAGAGTGTTCAAAAAGAAAGTATGCAATTCTTCTGCACGCTAATGGCTGAGAAGTCGGTGTGCCGTTAAAAAAAAAAAAGAAATTGGATGTTACCAGTTAAGGGTTAAACCAGAAATTATCCCCCATACCTGCTAGAGCACTTGAAAGGGCTAGGAAAGTATCTTTTAATAATGGTTTTAGTGAATTACATTACAGTTTTTTTAAAGATAATTTTATGATGGCATAATTAGAATTCAACGATCTTGAATAGTTGTTGAGACATCCTTTCTTATTCATTAACAAACATGACTACGTTTAAAAAACAGAAAATTGGACTTAGCTCCTAAAAATAGGTGATTAAGAAAATATTGAATAATTTAATAAAAAACTAATGTTAAACATTCTCATTTTCATATATACTTTATTTATTGATCCTCAACCTCAGCCAAATATATTGATGACTAGTTACAATTCCTCATTTTTAAACGTTTCGGCCTCAGGGCCATCCTCATTAACTAGAAGAAAAATAAATTACATTAAAAAATCACCCCCTTTTTTATCCATACAATGTAAACATTTTTTAAAACTATCTTTAACTTATATTACCTTCCTTTCTTAATCCACATATAATCCCCCTATTTTCACAAGGGCTTGTCATCACATTACATCTAAAACTTTAAAATGATAGGATTTTCCATCTTCTATAAATAACACTTTTTTAAACATTTGAAATTTCCACCAGACCATGTGGCCACAACTTTCCACCATTTTCTATTTACACTATCATAACATTCTATCTCTAATCCCATATATTAAAAATTGTTCATGTCTATTTTACTTATCTTATTATACATATCCAATAACCCTATATAATTTACATTATTATATACCCTTTTTTACCCACCTATCTACATGCATATACCCACATATATACTTACAGACATACATATATAAACACATTCACACACATATATACATACCTACATATACATACACATATACACATATATATACATACATACACACCTACATATGTACACCCATACACTTATACACATACCCACACACATACACCCATATATATATATATATATATATATATATATATATATATATATATATATATACATATATACATACATACACATACATATATATATACACACATATACATACACATACACACACACATATACATACACATACATACGTACACACATACATATATACACAATCCATATATACCCCTACATACAAGCCTATATATACCCGCATACATCCATTTAAATACATCCACCCCATATAAACACACACCCCCTCCCCACAAATTCATACTTCCAAACTACCCCATTATATAATACATGTCCTATCCTACTCTTTATCATATGTATAAAATGAAATGTACAAAATAATTATTTTAGTAAACTACACAAAAATGTTTTATATATACTTAAGCAACACAGTATAAAAACATTTTCTTATTGCATATTACAGGTTTTTTACAGAAGTTTATTTTTTAATTTTATTTAATATTTCTGCATAATGTTTATTTATGTTTTGTGTGTCTGTTTTAAAATTGATTGCACACTCTTCACTTGTAATGTACAAAGATTCCAGGATCCTTCTCCTTCTCATATTCCCTTCCCTGTGCAGAATCCTAGGTGCCTCCAAGTCAAATTTATGCTCTGCTGCCATTACATGTTCAACTAAGGCAGTTTTATTAGGATATTTAGCCTTATTTTTTACATCATACTGATGTTGCTTTAATCTTTCCCCCTATGTACTGCCCCGTCTCCCCTATGTATACCGCTGGGCAATTTAGGCAATCCAATTGGTACACCAAATCTGCTTTCTTTCCCATATTTTCTTTATCCTTAAGGTCCTCATATACCTTCTTTACTGGTTTATGAGCAATTCTGAATTCATCCACATCGAACTCCCTTAATGCCCTTCCAATATGCTCACTCAGCCCTTTTACATAAGTGCATTTAATATATTTGTTTACTTTATTATTATTAACTATTGTTTCCGATTCCTTATTATTTTTATCACATAATTTACTCTCATTACATGCCCATACTTTCTTTATTAATTGTATAGGGTAAAAACTGTCCAGAAACTTTCGATAAATTTCAGTTTTTATTTTGTTTAATCTATTTGGTGTTGTTATTTTTATTCTCATTTTCTTATTGGAAATTTAGTGTAGATTCTAAAAATGTGGTCTTTATTTACCATATAGTGATCACAAATTCTGAAACCTCAGTTTTCCTTTAAAATAGCCAGTAGTTTTTTAAGAAGACAACAGTTTGAGTAGCTCCTCTACATTTTCAGATAGAACGCTCACTTTTGCGCCCCTGAACTACAAATGGGATGCAGAATAAACCCCTACAGTTATGACATCTCAACGTGGGACACCCTATATATATATTTTAAATTTTTGATATATATATTTTTTAGTTTGATATTATCTATAAGTATATAGATCTGAAAATTGTCTGCCCTTGTCCTTGAATTGAGGCCAAACCCCTATATTCTTTATTTCAAATTCATTACTTTATTTTTTTAATTTGTGTGCATCGGCTGCTGAGGCCATTACCACACGAGGAATTCATTCTATTACTGTCTTTGCATATTATATTTTAAACAGACACATACAGGGTGTTCAAAACTCGATTGACACCCCCCTTTTTTTCCACAATTTTTGAAATTTAAAAACGAAACTTGGTGGGTCCTAACGTGGTCGAATGTACTTTCATTGGACCTAATGCACGACCCCTCAACTTTCTCCAGTTCTTCTCCAGAGACCCTAACTCTGGAATCTCCAATTGAAAGGGGTTATTTTTATGACGGATTATTGTAGAGAATTGAATTTTATGTCGATTTTATATAGGCCATTAGTGCCGACATCCTGGGTGCAGCGAGGAATTTTCCCAACGAGCCGTGTGATGAGAAAATTCCTGCCGCCGCACAGTGGGGCCAAACTGCTTTTCGTGTTTCAAAAAAGGACTACAGCTTCCAAATCTTAACCGATTTCAATGATTTTTTTTAAAATGAAAGCTAGGTTTTTGTTTCTCCTGTTATTACGTGTAAATTATTCACCAACTTATACAATCAAACATAAAATAATATTTTATTTTTCATCTAACTTAATATCAGCACTGATATCATTGAAATTGAACATTCAAACCCTGATTAGACTTGGAAAAAATCAAAATTTATTATCAACTCATACAAAAATCACATGATTTCAATAATTTTTTTTGTTGAATTATTATAAATTTCCAAGTCCAAGTGTCTGATCTTTTCCAAGTCTCATCAGGGTTTGAATGTTTAATTTCAATGATATCAGTGCTGATATTAAGTTAGATGATATATAAAATATTATTTTATGTTAGATTGTATAAGTTGGTGAATAATTTACACGTAATTTAATAAACAGTGGAAACAAAAAACTGGTCTGACAAGGCTGTTCTAAATTTCATTAGCTTTCATTTAAAAATAATACATTCAAATCGGTTAAAATCTGGATGCTGTAGCCTTTTTGAAACACGAAAAGTAGTTTGGCCCCACTGTGCGGCGGCAGGAATTTTCTCATCCCACGGCTTGTTGGGAAAATTCCTCGCTGCACCCTGGATGTCGGCACTAATGGCCTAGATGTCAAAGCGCCGTAAAAAAATAAAGAAACAAAAAAAAATTCGTCCAACACAAAAATAATTACTACGAAATTCTAATCATTAGGTAAGTTCTATTGCTTTAAATTTATTATTTTAATGCCTTTATAAATAATTGAATTTGATTTTTAGGTGGAGCAAAAAGTTTAGGAAATGTTTATTGAGTTTTACTGAAGCGTAGATCACGTTGATAATAAACTTTTCTGAAAACTTCAAAAACAAAAGTGTGTTTTGCTCCATTCCTATTTACATTTTAGGAATTTAAAGGTATTTTTTGGAAAGAAAATTTAATCTTCTACAACGTTTATATCATCTACTTTTTTCATTACGGTCATACTTTCTACGTTATTGGCAGAAAAGTGACAAAAAAGAAGGGTTTTATCGGTTTTTTGGCTACTTGTTACTCATGGGTGCGCTTTAGCGAAAAAATTACCGATATAAAATCTACATAAAATTCAATTCTCTACAATAATCCGTCATAAAAATAACCCCTTTCCATTGGAGATTCCAGAGTTAGGGTCTCTGGAGAAAGTTGAGGGGTCGTGCATTAGGTCCAATGAAAGTACATTCGACCACGTTAAAACCCACCATGTTTCGTTTTTAAATTTCAAAAATTGTGGAAAAAAAGGGGGGTGTCAATCGAGTTTTGAACACCCTTTATATGCATGTATATAAGTATTAGCTTTGTTCAATTTGAGTACTATAGGAATCTAAAAATGTCTCACTTCTAGCTCCATGCTCCCCTAAACCTGATGAAAAACAGCACCAATGTTATGATACATCCTTTTTTTTCCTTTTCATAGTATCCCTATGAAGAGTGCATTTCTTTTGAACACATGTTCCATTGCCTTATTTGGCACATTACATGTAGTGATTGTGTTATTTAAATACTTATATTAAGATATGAATGTTGATCAGATAATTATATAAAACAAATTGATAGAATGCAAGTTTAAACATAATAGTAAAAAGTAAGTGGTAGACCCTTAAAATTCCAACTACATTTTCCACACTGATGGTTGGAACTACATAATTTTCAGCAAATTAAATTAAGAAACTACTGTTTCCTCCGTCTTGATTGGAACTGCTTCAATTCTCTATAACAAAGAAATCATGACTGAAAGGAAACTATCTGTGTGATTCTGCTTTCTTTGGTCACTGATTTTAGTTGACTTTTAATTAATCCTCTATAGACTGAAGAGCTTTCCAGTGTTTATGTTGGGGGCTGGCTCAAATTTTCCAAGTCATAGGCCTGCCATCAGCAATGTATAATTTTTCTACCTCAGTTTTCCTGCACCACTAATAGACCACACATATCCTCATGGCCTTGCTGCTACATGTTTTGTGGGGGCCTAATCAATTCTTGTTTGCTTCAAACAGCTTTACTTATTCCCTTGCGTAACAACTGAGGATACCACTCAGTATTTTACTTTTCTTAAAGGATCACCTGAAGTTTCTGGAAGTACTTCCTGTTTGATTAACAATTATCAGTGTACTGTTGGGAAAAGTCATATTATAATAAATAATCATTAAATCTTCATTCTAACTGAAGAGAATTATATCTTTAGTTTTGTTACCCTTGTATAACATTTTTATTTTATCTACTAAATATTAATGCTAATGACAATTGCAGAGTATTTGCAGTTAGTGGTGTTCCTGAATTAAAAGAAGCTGACTTGATATGGAGACCTATAAGTATTAGGAAGTCATTAAAATCATCTGAACTGTTAGACATGCTGGAGAAACGTTTAAGTAAGACTTCTCAAGTATGGGGAGTAAGTATGTCATATGTTTTCTTACTTTCAATTATTATAATGTTGCTAAAAGATAACTTAAAGAGATATTTATGGATGAAATTTATAATTAAATAAAATTAACATTTTTGATTTTAAGAATTAAAGAGATTCATTGTATGTTCACTGACTACTGAACATTCTAGTAACAGAATAGGGCCATAGCCCTACACTGTGCTTTATTAGTAGACCTCGTGATGGTACACTCTTATTAAAAGAAAGTGAAGTGAGTGATTTATAAGATATCATAATTTTTATTAAAAGAATATGAATTAGTGATTTCTTTCTGCTTACCAAGTAGAGATTGGCAAAACAATGTAACCCCAAACATTTTTTGTTATTAAAAAAAAGCACTAACTAATTACTAAGAATTAAGCTTTATAACGGATTCCATTAGAGAAATGATTTGTTCAAATTGACCCTCTTAGTTTTACTTCTCTCTCTTTTTTTAAAAGAATGGAAGTCAGTAATTAACTAAACAGAAATATATAGAATTGGCGAATAAGGCGGAAGGTCAATAAAACTATGCCACACACTTTCTCATTTCTTATTTCTCTTCCCTACATGTTTCGCACCTTTTTGGTGCCTCTTCAGGGGAACATACTTAAAACTTAAATTCAGCCTCAACTTGAGGAATAGAACCTTCCACTAGCAGGGCCTCAATACTTCGTATGCAGCCATAGAGGAGGCTACCAAAGAGTTTGGTGCTGAGCTCATCCTCAGAAGATGGGTCAGGGCTATGCTGGGAAGCCGGCGAATCAGAGCAAGGAAGGGGTGGGTCTCCACAAGAATAAGGGCAACCAGAGGCTGCCCCCAGGGAGGTGTTTTATCACCCCTGCTGTGGACAATGGTGGTAGACTCCCTCCTTAGAGCTCTTTCAGAAGCTGGGTATGAGGTAATAGGATATGTGGATGATATAGCAGTTATAGTAAGAGGGAGATTTCCGCATGTCCTAAAGGAACGTATGCAGCTGGCACTAGAAATGGTTATGAGATGGTGCCGTAATCTTGGGTTAACTGTTAATCCTGAAAAGACCAAGGTAGTCCCTTTCTCTAGGAAAAGGAACCTAAATATGGAACCTATCCTGGTGGAGGGGTCTCCTGTACTGCTCACAAATGAGATCAAATATCTGGGAATAACACTGGATAGAAGGCTCACTTGGAATTTGCACCTCAATAAACAGATTGAGAAGGCAAAGGTCTCTTTATGGGCCTGTAACAGACTCTGTGGAAAGACCTGGGGTATGAGTCCGAGGATGCTCCTCTGGCTGGCTATACACTGCTGTAGTACGACCTATGGTAACATATGCAGCACTAGTCTGGTGGACAAAAACTGGCAAGAGAAGACCGCAGCCAGCAGGCTAGAAAGAGTACAAAGGCTAGCATGCCTGGGAATCACAGGGGCAATTAGGACGTGCCCCACTACAGCGATGGAAGCAATCATAGGATTAACACCGCTAGCTATCCGCATCAAGCGAGAGGCCCTGATTGGTGCACTGAGAATTCGGTCCCTCAAAGCGAGCAAGGGTGAGACTAGGGGACATCTCAGGGTCTTGCAAAGACTAAAGGAGAGCGATTTATGCCTCACCCGGTCGGATGAGACGACACGGACACTTGTCTTTGATAAGCAGTTTAGTGTTGTCATACCTAGTCGACAGAGCTGGGAGGAAGGACAGGAAAGTTTCCAAAGAGAGACTCATCAGTGTGGTACACCGATGGCTCTCTTAAGGATGAGAGGGCTGGTGCAGGGGTATATGGTCCCAGAACAGAAATAGCCATAGCTCTTGGATCCTTTGCTACTGTCTTCCAATCGGAAGTTCATGCGATTGAGATTGCAGCCCGAGAAAATCTCAAAAAAGGTGTTAAAGGGCAAAGAATGCGAATCAATAGTGACAGTTAAGCTGCACTGAAGGCACTTGCATCGCATAGTGTCTCCTCAAAATTAGTGCTTGATTGCCACAATGCCCTAAATGATCTGGGCAGGCGTAACAGGGTTACGCTTGTGTGGGTGCCGGGACATGAGGGCAATGAGAAGGCTGATGAGCTGGCAAGGAAGGGATCGGAGGAGATGCTCCATGGTCCTGAGCCGTTCTTTGGTGTGTCAAAAAGGTAGTAAATGCCTGGGAACAAGAAGAAATTCAAAAGAATTGGCAGGCTAAGCCAGGTATGAGGCAGGCAAAGCTACTTGTCCAGATTTCGAAAGATAGGGCAAGGTATTTCCTTCAACTAACAAGGGTAGAACTAAGAAGGATAGTCGGACTTCTCTCTGGACATGGTCCGCTAAGAAAGCACCTGTGCACGATGGGGCTAATAGAGGACCCTACATGTCGCTGGTGCCTCAAGAAGAGGAAACCTCACAGCACGTCCTCTGCGAATGTGAGGCGTTGGCCTACAACAGGTTAGTGCACATAGGGAAGGCAATTGCTACGCCCAAGGACATAGCCGTGGCTACTCCCAAGGAGCTCAAGCTATATGCGAGGAGCTGCAAGCTGAAAGGGGAGTAAGATAGGGACGCAAGTCACAACAGATCCAATAGGGTCGCAGTGAACAAGGGCGAAGGGCCCAGGTCCCTTTTTATTGTATTGTATTGTATTGTAGCAGGGCCTCGTCTAGACTGGTCATTGACTGAACGAATCCAATATGGTGTCAAATAGTCAGCTGATCGATAATCGATGTGTCATATATTTAAAATTGATTTTAACTTCCAGATGAAATATAGTCCTATAACACTTTTTAAAAAAATCCCATACACAACCCACCATTTTCCTCTTTTTTATCAAATAAATTAATGAAAATATTATTAAGATGGTGTATTTCCGTTTTTTTATTTATCACTTTTTTCTGTTTTTAATGATGAGTATGTTTTCTTTAATCTTTCTTTTCATTCTATTTCTTTCTTTCCCTAATAGTCTGATGTTTTCAAAATCAAAATCATGACCATATTTTATAGCATGATAAGCCAACGCCATTTTGTTTTCTCCATTATCAATATTTTGAGCGCAGGGAAAGAACATGTAGGGAAGAGAAATAAAAAGTGAGAAAGTATGTGGCATAGTTTTATTGACCTTCCGCCTTATTCGCCAGTTCTATATATTTGACGCATAATGAATAACTATAAACAGAAATAGATCAGCTCCGTGTATATTGTCTCACACACTGTCTTGCATTTCATCAGGTGCTAACAAATAAATTATTTTTGGCCATATTTTTGAAATCATAATGATCCGAAAAGCAACTAACCTTCTACTAACCCCAGCTGCATCAAGACTTTCATTAATTACTGACCTTCCTTAATTTTTAACCCTTTCCGTACCGTGGACTGCTCCAGCAGTCGAGAGCGGTCAGGACCCACATACCGTGGACTTGTATAGAAGCCGAAGGAAGATGGGACCCACGTACCGTGGACTTGTACAGCAGTCGAGAGCTCGGCGTATCTCGCATTCTTTATCTTCTCATTTCTCGACTTTAGAGCTATCTAGCATTACCGTATTGTACTTCTAGTATTCCTGACTATTACTAGATGGCATTTGAATGAAGTTTTTGGTCGTTTTCAGTCGAATTAGAACTCGCCCAGTTACCCTGTCAACCCTAGTCAAATTACCGTTTGTTTTTATACTTCTGTACATTTCTAACAGCATTTATTTGCAAAATCAGTTAACTTTTAGTCCTGAAGAAGATCTTATATTTGTGTTTTGTTAAATTTAGAAAAACTGTTTTTTTTTATTGCGTGTCCTCCATTTAAAAAAAAATAAATTAATATTTAATTAAAATGTTTAGTATATTACATATTTAATTAAATAATTCATTTAATTAACTGTATATATTTATAATTATGCTTTTGTTTTTGTAACTAAATTTTATACATAAAAAAAAATTTAACTCCGCCGGTGTACAAAGTCGCGGACCAAAAATGAAGATGAAAAAATTAATTTGCCGTAGTTATTGAGTATTTAATTCCCTTGCTTATTATTCATAAAAGAAAGGGCAAATGGTAACTGAAAAGAAACCTTTTTTTTACTCGTATATATAATATAGCTTTTTTTATTACTTATTTTTAAAGAAAGTTATTCAACTTGAAATAATTATTTAAATGCCAAACTAATTCAGCATAAATAAAAATTAATAATCATTTTAAGCAAAATAAAAATCAAAATAATAAAAGACGAGTTTAAGTACGGCGAGGAGATCGCTGAAAGTCGAGGCGCTGTGACCGAGAGTGGGAAAAGTATCCCGTACAGAGGGACCGAAGCCAGGTGCGAGTATCCCGTACAGCAGGACACACTCCTTGCGGCTCATTGCGTACGGAAAGGGTTAACTGAAGCAAGTGATATAATATAAGGTCACAATTTCTTATGTTCTGACTTGTTTTTCTCTCAAATTTTATTTCCAGTTTTCCTGTGACGATTGTGATGAAAGAATGCAAATTGGCTTGCAAGCAGTTTTATTGATGTTACCTGGATCAGCCATTATACCAAGTGGTTTGGAACTGGGACTTACTCCATCATCTCTCTTCCAGTGGGACTCACAGAAACCTAATCAAGGTATTTCATTTTCTCTTCTATTGTAACCCAATTAAGCATTAATACTCTTTCCAAATGATGGCAAAGATGGTAAGAAGAAACATCCCTTTCCTTTTTCTTTATCACTTGATGTGATTTTTTACCAAGCATAATTAAAACTAACCCATTAGCGTCGAGTTTCTTTGTTTTTAAAAAAAAAATCTAAATACAAATAAATCAGTTTACCAACTTAGTATATAATATAATTTTTCTATCATCATTTATATATTGTTGTTTCCATATGGTAACACATGGCGCTAATGGGTTAAGCAGCCCTAAAGGAGAATACAAGAAGGAAAGAGTTTTTTTTTTTTTCCAAGTCATACTTTAGGAGAAGACTAATACTAATGAAAGGGAGCTTTTTCTTTTATTTTGGTGGAAAGTAGAATTAATTTCATTCTCATCAGAAATGTCCAGAAAATATAAATGTTGTGTTCTTGTGCTGTGGGAATTTATTTATGTTAGTAAGAATGAGTGTTATTGGGGATTCTTTGTTACCATAACAGGCACTGGTGACCCTTGTTAGTTCCAAATCGCTTTTGTAATGTTACTTTGATTTGTTAACATGTGATGATCGAGATGTCAATCAGGAAAGTCACAGTCAACTTCCATGCCTATGTTTGCAGATACATCCATTGTGACCATGTCCCTTTCACTAAAAGTGATTAGTTGGCAATTAGAGCTCGAATTTTACAGGTGATTTCTAGATGTTCGACTAATAGAGGTGGAAGTCCTAGAAGAAGGATGCCTATTTTCAGTCCAATTTATGTGTAATGACTCATGACAACACTTTCTGTTCGACGTATTGAAGGATTTGACTTATCAAAGATGTCCTATTATGCATCAGTTAGGAATATATTTACACCCACAATTGTTCACTTTTAAAGCACAAAATATGCTAGAGAAATATGCAGGGTAAATTTCAACTAAAGAGCAACAACTGTTCCGGCAGTAAAAAAAGAGTCCAGGTATACGTACAGGTAGGCTGAGTAGTTGGAAGCTAAAATGACAAAAGTGAAGTCCTATGCCCCCTATTGGCTTTGAAGGACACTGCAGCTTCTATAAACAGCCTATAACAATAGTGCAAGGACTGATATAATAGCTCATAGCAGCCAAGCGTAAGACAAGCCGAACTAATATATCAGTCCATAGCACTCGGTGCACTGCTCCCTCCAGACTGAAATATCAGATCGTAGCACTCTTGGCACTGCGTCACTACGACATAGTCACACAATTTTGTTCATGTGGATTAAAATGTTGAATGGTTTAGAACTTAGCTAATTTTTTTTTTTTTTTTTTTTTTTTTTTTTTTTTTTTTGTACGGCGCATCTACCTCTAGGTCATTAGCGCCGACATCCAGGGTGCAGCGAGGAATTTTACCAGCGAGCCGTGGGATGATAAAATTCCTGCCGGAGGTTGGGAATCGAACCCACCATCTCCCGCTTATGAATCCAAGACGCTAGCCATTAGACCACGGGAGACCCCTCTTAGCTAATATATGAGAATATGGAAAGCACATATATGTCCTAAAACAAATTTACCAAAACTTGCCTTTTGTAAATGTAGAGCACTCTGTACATGCTTAAGGCTAAAGAGGGCTCGGAATCAAGAGATACAGCTGTGGCGAGAATATTTGGGCGTTGCCTCTGAGGAACATCTTTCTCCGACGAGTATTCTCGGGCGTCGCATTGAATGGGTTAAACCTAACTATATAACTTTAAATATAATCTTACGGTTGATACATTTGTTTATAAAATTCAATGTTCTTTTGGTTACAGAAAAAACAAAATTTGGTAAATAGATGTGTGTATACCTTCCTTATACTAAAAATTTTGACTTTTCAAGTTTATTACTTATATAATTTTCAACTGTTTTAGGTTTCACTAAAGGTGTTCCTTGGAAGTCTTTAAGTTCTTATGAAAACCGAAGCGTTTCAACAGAACAAAATGATCCCAGTAGTTACCTCAATAACTTCAAAAAAATCATAAAAGAAAGGAGGTCCTCCATCACTCATGGAATGTCAAAACTTTCTCTTAACTCTTCAGTCTTAATTTTTACCAGGTTGCGTTTTGTTTCTTATATAGTTTTTGCATGTGTGTTTAGTATTTCCCCTATGAACTCTATACTAGTATGTACTGTATATTTATTTAAATAATTTGCTTTACATTTGGACAAATGAAACTTCTATTTATTTAGATAACAACCTTTAGCAGGTTTTTAATTAAGTTCATGATAATCCGTTCATAATATAAGTCCATAATAATCTGTCCAAAAATCTAGCATGAATAACATCTTCTAGTAAGCAACGTTTTGTTCAACTCCTATTTCGCTTCTTCGTGTTATAAATGCCCATTTGTTTAATTGAAGACAGAAGCTGTATAACAATGGTGATGAATATTGAATATATTTTATATTTTTCAGGACTAAAAGTGGAAGCCCTCATTATTTAGTAGTCTTCAACATTGAAGATACTCAACAAACAATTGATCTTCAAGATTTCTTGAAGGATGTTCCTCCAAAATTGAGCCTCATTGCTGGTCCAAGCAGTGATGTTATATTGTAAGTAAACACTTTTAAAAAAATATATGAATCATTCATGATTAGGGATTGAGAATACATGATGATTTTTTGAGTTATATTTTATGTTCTAAACTTGTGTAAAGGGGAGTGTAAAAGAAATTTTCTGAAAGATCATTTACTACTATGCAAAAATATTCAGTCATAATGCAGAATTAGAATTTCAATATAGTATGACAAGTGATATCTCCAATAATAATGTTTGTATAGGATGTTCTGTAAAATTTTTAATAAAACAATAATAAACATATATTCATAATAGAAAATAATTTTATTTTTTCATAATAGGTACTAGCAGTAGTTAAACATGCTAGAGTAAAGTCTAATAAACTTTGTTGGTTTTTCAGAATTATTTCTTATTATTTAATTTGTTTTTCTTAAAAAACTTAAATTTTATTTCTATATCCGTTTTTTTGTCAATTTTTGAGAATGTTCTTTTTTCCAGGAATGATGAATCTATTTCAAAATGGGAGATTCCCGGATCTTCGTGTATTGTCTTCCAATACATTCCAGAGTCTGAAGAATAGTAGAAGACAAATTAGAATAGTCTCTTCAGTTTTTTATTTTAATTTTTATGGTGTTCTAAAAATTAATATTTATTATGATTTTTTTTAATTACAAGCATGACTTAAAAGATAAATAACTTATTTTTCCCTTGTTCTTATATTTACTTACAAGGTGAGTATACAGTGGTGGGGACTCCAATCTGGTCAATTTTTTTTCTAGTGATTCTGCATTGAAAAATAGTCGACACGTGTCCGAGCTTTCCGTCCAATGCGCCTTAGGAGCCGAGAAATAAAATAAAATAAGTTAAAAGTGCTTTACTTTTTATATCAAGTTTAGAAAATAATATCGACATGAGTCTTTCACCAATTCATTTGTTTTATAGAGTAGATTAAAGGAAAAATATAATCGTTAAACATTAATTTCAAGTAAACTTGAATACCACCAAACGAATTGGTGAAAGAATCGTGTCGATATCATTTTCTAAACTCTTCAACGCTCGGACATGTGTCGACTATTTTTTGATGCAGAATCGCCAGAAAGCCGTAGTTTTTGTTATATTTCAACGAAACTTGGTATTCATAGTGGTAATCTACAGAGAAAAATGGGTTGTAAAAATAAACTAAATCGGTTCCGGGTTTAGTCTCTGGACCCACATTACCAATTCGCCACTACCACCCATAATTTTTATTATATTTCGATGAAACTCGGTTTTTCGTAATCTACAGAGAAAAATGGGTTATAAAAATAAACTAAATCGGTTCATTAGGAGGTAGGGTTTACTCCGGATCCGAATTAATAATTATAAATAAATTATACCCATATTGGTTGTAATTTCTGCTGTATTTTAACAAAACACGGTATACGTCTTGGGTAACTCATGAGAAATAAGTGTTTCTCATTCCAAAATTAAAAGAGAACTATTCATGTTTTTATTTTATTTATATAGGATATTTTAAGCAAACTATGCAGCTCCTGTGTGGCACCCTTTTTATACATTATTTTTAATTTAATAATTTTTTAGTGTGGTACTGTTTGACTTGGGGAAATGCGTAACATGTTATGTTGCGTTCCTTGCAAAGTATATCGGAGGCATTCTTTTAAACTAAGGGAAGGAAGGATCAAAAAAACCAGATATAGTAAAAAGGACACCTAAATAAATTGTAGTGGC
The DNA here is from genome assembly GCA_946811695.1 of Gonocerus acuteangulatus. NCBI lineage: Eukaryota > Metazoa > Arthropoda > Insecta > Hemiptera > Coreidae > Gonocerus > Gonocerus acuteangulatus. The sequence continues at coordinate 105,815,149 of OX328132.1, forward strand.
GTAACAGGGAATTATTATTTTCTAGATAAAACCAAGAACAGACCTTCTAGATAGAACCAAGAACCAAGTGCACTGGGGGCATGGCTCGTTCCGATTTGATAAGCCATCAGCACCCAGGGCATGGCCTCCCTCGACTTGTACAGCAGTCAACCGCACTCTAAGGATTAATGATGTAATCAAGTCATTCAGTTTTTAGTGTTATATACAATTTATTACAGAATATACAAATATATAACAAATTTCCAATAAAAATTCACAATCACTTATAGTTTTGACCTTTTCCATTGCGACTTATTGTGAACCATCATTTCTAAAATTTTGACATCTAAAAAGAAATAATAGAAATATTAATTAAATTGATGATAATTCATTAAACATTTGTGGCAGAGTAGGGTGCCAAATTTCAAAATATTAAAATGGAATTCTGAACCCTCTTTAACTGCTCCAGTGTTTAGAATGTAAAGAGCAATTCTTTGATATTAAATTCAATCCCCCTTTGCCACGTAGGATCCTCTGAGCTTTAACAAATTAAGCGCCATGGGGGTCACCCTTGACCGACAGTGAATTATTCCAATAGGCCATGGGGTGTTACCCGTGACCAGTAAAAAGCACCTTTCTTATCCCGACTAGACATCATTGTCGGGATAAATACTTAGTATTCTACCGAACGCCGATTGGGGTGACAGGCGTAACCCAACTGAGCTGCCAAGTACGTTGGTTTTTGGAAATTTCAACTCTGGCTATTATTATTTATTTAGGGCTTCAAAATTGATCATTCAGCCTAGCCTCCACCTTGGGAAGGTAGAAATGATATATATAAGGTAGAAATTAAATTAAATAAGAAATAGAACGTATGGAATTACTTTATAATTTTTAAAGTGCAGGAAGTACAGAAAAAAAATGGAATAATTGAAATATAATAAAATTTAGAGACGTTCTTTATTGAAACATGCCAAACAATAGTGCTGCTGTCCTGAGGTGAGGAATAAGCACTCATCTGATCTGATCATGTACCAATTGTCTGTATATATGGCCCTTATTCAATAAAGATTTTTAGTGTTATTTTTAATTTTCTGGGAATCATATTTTTTCGGGTGGAATGGGTTCTATCTCCAGCCTTCATTCTTCTCTAAAGGTCAATAAAGATTGGCAAATATTTAGAACAACACGAATATATTCGAGCAGCCGGGACATTGCTGAGAGTGCTCGAATATATTCGTTTTCTTGTTCTTTCAACATTTCCTGCTTTCAGAAAGTGCAAGAGATCTCTTGTATCACTCCGTGGAGCTAGTCTAGTTACGCTATCCATTAGATTGCATAAGAATGTCCTTATGTGTGTTTTTCCCGAGCGAAGTGTCCTTGATCCACCCTAAGAATCCAGTACGTTTCTACTGAGACTGTGCGTACTGCCACTATTTGTATGGGTTGAAGTATTTCTTTATGGAATTATGATCCTAACAAATCGTTCTCAGTAAAAATTCTGGTTTGTCACTTTGCACTCGTATAAACACGGTAATTTCCTTGTATAAACACCGTAATTTCCTTGTATAAACACGGTGATTTTCCCGACTTTAAATCTGTCTGATGATTTATTTAAACACATGGTCGTGTGAGGAGGTTCTTACTCCGTTTTTTGAAACATTTCCTCAAGTAAAGGACGCAAATAACTATGAAAATAGAAATATATTTTATTATTAATACTTCATTTTTATTTTTCAAATATACTATATATTATACTATACATTAATTCGTTTTCATTCCTTCTTGTTCCTCTTCAAAAACAAGATTTTTTTTTTTTAATGCACACAAAAATTGATTTTTTTTCTTCAACAATTATTATTAAGGCCCGTTGAGGTCACAACTTCAGAAATGATTAAGAAAATCCATCAAATAGTGTTGGAAGACCATAGGTTGAAAGTGCATGAGATAGCTGAGACCTGTAGGATGTCAGCTGAACATGTGCGAAATATTTTGCACAACCATTTGAGCATGGAAAAGCTGTGTGCAAGGTGGGTGCCGCGTTTGCTAACGCTCGACCAAAAACTGATTCGAAAAAACATTTCTACCGACAATTTGGGGCTGTATAGGTGTCATCCAAACAAATTTTTGCGTCGATTTATAACTGTTGATGAGACTTGGGTCCACCACTACTCTCCTGAAAATAAGGAACAGTCAAAACAGTGGGTTGGAAAAGGGGAACCATCTCCAAAGAAGGCATAAACAATTTTATCAGCAAACAAGGTTGTGGCTACTGTTTTTTGGGATGCGAGAGGAATTATATTCATTGATTACCTTGAAAAGGGTAAGACTATCACTGGTCAATACTATGCAGAGTTATTGCAACGTTTGAAGCACGAGGTCCAAATTAAACGGCCTCATTTGGCGAAGAAAAAAATGTTTCATCACAAAAACGTATCAGCGCATTCGTCGATTGTTGCTATGTCCAAAATCCACGAATTGAAGATTGAATTGATGCCGCATCCTCCCTACTCTCCAGACTTAGCCCCCAGCGACTATTACCTGTTTCCTAACCTCAAAAAAATGGCTTGGTGATAAAAGATTTAAGAGCAACAAAAAAGTTATCGAAGCTGTAAATCAGTATTTTGAGGAGCTTGACAAATCTACGTTTAAAACTGGTATAACTAAATTAGAACACTGTTATGAAAAATGTATCAGTGTTGATGGAGATTACGTTGAAAAATAAAGCAAAAAAAAAAAAAAATAATTTAAAAACATTGTTTTTCTTGGTCAGGCCGGAAACTTTCACCCCACCCTCATTTTTTTTTTTTTTTTTTTTTTTTTTTTTTTTTTTTTTTTTACGGCGCATCAACAAATCGTGGCTATTAGCGCCGGACATCCAGAGTGCAGCCAGGAATTTTCTCAGCGAGCCCTGAGATGAGAAAATTTCTGGCGCCGGTGGGGATCGAACCCACCATCTCCCGCTTATGAATCTAGCGCGCTAGCCACTAGACCACGGGAGACCCCCCCACCCTCATATATTTAAATTTGACCTAACATTTTTAAAAAAGTTTGATGGCGGTTAATGTTGTATATGTTTTGTAAATAGCTTATCTAATATTGTGATACTTCTTGTATTTCCAGTTCTAAGCCATAAATTTATATGTGAAGCTGTTGAGCCTAACACAATGTCTTAGATCCATTCCCAATGATTAATTTTATTTTAGGCTAACAATATCCGTTATTATGTCACTTACTATAAATGATAATCATTAACAGAAAGAAAGAAAAGGCCAAGAATTTGAAAATAGGAAACTACTTGAGAGAACAAATTTAGATAAATAGGGAGAATGCACTATAGCACACTTATAAAAAATATGGTAAATTGTGTATGCCTGTTATTTCATTTTACTAGTGCCCCTTAGTGTTGGTAGTATGACCTGTTCTTCTTGGCTTCACTTAATTATTATAGGAACAATTTAGAATTCAGGCAAAAAAATCAAAAAGTACTTTTAAGATATATGATACAGAATTTAAATTTTAGGATTAGACACTGTGTACATGTTTCTTGGGAGTGCACACATATTTTAATCTTTATCTCACCAACAAAACTATCTTTAATACAATATTCTGTTAATTTTTATAAATTTGTTCTCTCAAAAATAAACGTTCAGGAATTTGCTGTTAATACGTTTCATAGAGCAGTTTTAAGTAATGAGTTTTTGTTTTGTAACAAGATGCATCAACATACCTCTTGAGTTTTTAAAAGCTTCAATGAACTCAATGAGTTGACAGAGGTGAAAACTGTTACTCAAATGAGGATAAGAAACTCCATTTCTATTAATTAACGCAGTGATTAATCCAATTACTTCACCATTTGGTCTTACTATGACTCCACCACTTGAACCTTTTAATACAAGGCATGAACTGATAAAAAAAGTGTCTCCTAGAAATTGAGATATAATACCCTTGCTCACAAAAGGAGTAAAGGTATTCAATATTTCCCCGTGGCCAAAAGAGTATACCAGTTCACCTGAAAATAGTGTTCATTATAAATAAATATTATCAAGTAAGTAAGATTGTGGCTAAGGAACACATCAATGTTCGATAAAGACATATCCCAAAAATCAGGTTCAAATTGAGTGTCAGTACTTTCAGGAATTGTTAAATTTAACTTGGGAGGTTGAAACATTTAACAGATTCTCAAAATTAAGAAAGTAATCTTTAAAAGACACTGTAAACATCAAATGTGAATTTATGAACAAGGCTTATTAAAAACATTTCTGTAAAAATCTAAAATGTAAGCAAAAAATTTGTAACAAACAAGTGTTGACATTTTCAAATAATTCAATGCATTCTTCCTCTACTTCAGGTGCTTTAGTTATGGTCACATATAAGGGAACTGCAACAGACAAGATAGGAGATGGGAAGGGCTGTGCAATCAGTGTTACGAGTAAGGCCACAAGAGGAGCGAATTTAAAGTTAAAACCTTAAGTGCTTCCTCTGCGTTGACAATAGGGCAACAGATGCCACACACTTCCCTGCCTCAGGGCTAGCCCTATTTTCTGGGATGCTCTAGAATTGGAAAATACTTAACTGGTACTCCAACCAATTGAGCACGGTGGCTAGCTAGGTGCCTGACACTACATTAGTTGTAAACATGAATGTCAGAGAAGGGCAGTACTTCATATAGCTTTGGCCAACAGGACTGTCTCGGAGCTGGCGGCATTGGTGGTGGATGGGGTTATACCAATCGAACTCCTAGTCAGAGAAAGGAAACTAATTTATGACTGTACGCGCTGGGGATTGAAAATTAATCCTCGGCACGTGGTTTGAGGGATGGATTCAGAGTATGAGAAAAAAACATTTAAATTTACCATTACGTTGCCAGCTGCTGAAGAAACAGGGCCCTGTTAGCAGCTCCTGGAAAGTAAAGAGAGAAGAGGGGCCGGAACGTAATGGGAAATGAGGGGGCAGTCCCGAGCTACAAGAATGAGGTGTGATCTACTCTAGATCTGGAAACGAACTGCGCTGGTATATTAGGGAGGTGGGGGTACGACGTACTTTGTTCCCTAAGTCTTAAAAACCGTGCCCCAACATACCGCCCACCAAGAAACGATAGTTTCTTAAAAGAGAAATAATAAATCTTGAGAAAGAAGGAAATAACTAATAATAATAAATATGTGGTTATCTTCCAAAGGTTCATCAGGAAAAGGTATGAGAGAGAGAAGTAGGAATAAAGGAAACGCAACTTCTTCACTTCCAAGGGGGCTGTCATGGAAGACTTCTTCGCGGGAGGCCCACGGAGAGGATGAGGACTAAGGAGGGATGAATCCTTTGGCAAATTATAATAAAGCCTCGCTTGGCGATAAGAAAGAAAGAGAACAAAACACTTGTGAAATAATAGAAAAATAAATGAATGCTTCTTGCGAGAGAGAGAGAGAAAAAAAAATTAATGTGGCAGCAACAGTAGTTTTGTTACTGGCCTGACATAAGTGCCATGGGTCGTGCGGATTGACACCACACGCACCACGCCGTCACATCCTGGATGTACGGCTTCAACCCGGCCAATAGGCCATGCGAGGGGTGGTAAAGAATTTTCTTTGAGGAAAACGACGTCGCCTACGGCAAGGTTTTCGGAGCACTTCGTCCACTTCTGTTTTTGCATGAGTGTATTTAAATACTCAGAAGTCCAGCGTCTCCAGTAGGACGCATATAACGACTTGACCCTTGTCCAACGTGATGCATATGAGGTACTTTCTTCTAGAGGTTCTGGAACGGCTAGCAGAGGGCCGCCCACCAAGAAATGACCAGGGGTCAGAAGATCAGGATCATCAAGAGGATGAGGGCAAGAGAGATAGAGTGGACGACTATTTAAGACGGCTTCAATGCGCGCAACTAGAGTAGTGAGTTCCTCGTAACTTAGAGCAGGATTCCGGCCCAGCATTCGTACCAAAAGGAGTTTGGCAGCTTTTATGCCAGCTTCATGAAGGCCACCAAAATGAGGTGCATAAGGAGGATTAAAATGCCATCTTATGCTGCGGGATGCGAGGAGAGGAGGCCTTCATCTGATCATAAACTTCTTTTAGGTGTCGAGAAAAACCAACAAAATTACGGCCACAGTCTGAATAAATGTCGTGAGGGAGACCTCGTCGCGCAACAAATCGGTCTAGAGTAGCGATAAATGCTTGGGTTGACAGAGAGGAAACAACTTCCAGATGGACAGCTTTAGTACTGAAGCAAACGAAAAGACATAAGTAGCATTTCTTAGCAGCAGCATTTTTTCCTGCTGCTTTCCTTAATGAGAAATGGGCCAGCGAAATCCACCCCGGTGCTTGTGAATGGCTTTGAGACATTGACTCTTGGATAAGGCAGATTAGACATAACTGGCTGAGTAACTGAGGCTCTTAACTTGTGGCATGTAAGGCACTTGTGGATGCGCTTGCGCACTAGATCGCGAAGAGAAATTATCCAATAATATCGCTGGATCAAACTTTGAGTAGTCCTAGGTCCTGAGTGCAAGGAAACTAAACGATAATAGTCGCAGAGGAGTTCAGATATTCTTGATTTTTTAGGCAAAAGAATAGGATGCTTAGCGGACTCACTTAAGTTTGAGTGCCCTCAAGCGGCCACCAACTCCTATAAGTCCCTTTTTATCGAGATATGGGGACAGGGATGCTATATTGGAAGGAACAATTGAATTAGAAACAAATAAAAATGGGAAACTATCTTTCTGCACAAACGATATTATCAGGTCTTCTGCTAACGTTAACTCTTGGACAGAAAGAGTGCCCTTATGACGCGTGTTACTTGATCTAATGTTGTGAACAAACCTCAAAACATATGCTAGAACATATTTTAAACGAAGCCAAGAAGAAAACTTATTTTTGAGCTTGATTAAGTAAGGTGATGGAGCAGAGGCGGATAATAATACTTTAAGCGGTTTCAGCTCTGGTATTTCTTCCTCAGGACTGACGACCCGCTTGGACAGCCATTCGCTGGGTTTTTTTCTCAAAAAAGAGGGACCTTTCCACCACAAAGAGTTTTCTGAAAAATGCTCCGGAGAGCAGTCTCGAGTGGCTATATCGGCGGGGTTCTGGTCAGTCAAAACGTGCGACCAATTTGCTGGTGGGAAACTCGCTATTTTCGTAGAAGAACTAAATTCTTCAAGCAATTGGCTATTTCCATATGACCCAATTCTAAATATTCGTTTAGAAATTTATTATAGTCAAACATAATCTCAGGAGTTCGAGAAAGGCGCCTTTCTAAATAAAAAATATTTTAGCGCTTGGTTGCGATTATCGCTCAAAATTGGAACATTAGGTTTGAAAGGCAATGACACTACATAGCGACCAGAAGCTTCTATGGAATGAGTAGTCACAAAATGATTTTCAACGAATTCATCTTCAGGGTTTATAGGAATGGGTGCACTCACTCCTTCAGTGCCTCAGAATTTGGAACTAAAGAATCCAAAGAAGAAGTAATAGTCATCAAGGAACATATATCAGAATATTTTTTTGTGTTTTTCTTTTCTGGATTGATAACATTACCACCGATAACCCAGCCAAAAACAGTGTTTATTGCGGAGGGGTTACCCTTAATTATTGTAATAGGTTCGTTTTCTAGAATGAATGGATATAAATCATTTCCAATTATGAATTCTACTGGAGAACTTTCAAAAAATTTATCATCGGCTAATTTTAAGTTTTTAAATCTGTTTATTACCTCTACAGGTAGACTTTGTTGCGGTAGGTCGTTAGAAATGGTTGATAAGATAACAGATTGTATTTTAAATTCTCTTTTAGAGTTGTCACGAGGAGACAAGATACAATCTACAGCTCCATATGTGGGTGTAGCAACATTGGATATCCCAGAAAGCGAGATACAATTTTTCAATTTTTTGAATCCTAGACGCTTGACATCTCCGAGAGATATAGCTGAAATTTGAGATCCAGAATCTAATATTCCTCGAATCGGTTGTTGACGGCCACTTGAATCTCTTATAAACATTTTCACAGTTCCAAGAAGTACCGTTATGCAATTAGCAGAGTGACAAGATAAAGTAACGGAATTCTTTCTAGGCTCTTCATTAGTGATAAAAGTGGGAGTTATCGCATCGTTGGAATTAGGATCACAAGAATTTAAATTATCATTCGGATTATTATTACAAGTTGAATAAGAATTAGAAGGGTGTAATAAGGTGTGATGGGATCTACTACACGATTTACAAACATTTTTCGATTTGCATTGATTTTTCATATGTGCACCAAGACAGTTAAAACATCGTTTTAAGCGTTTTAAAATTTCATATTTTTTATTGAGTTGACAATTAATTAACTGAGGACACGATGTTATCTTATGAGAATGTTTACAAATGGGACAGCTGGGATCTTCTCGCTCTATTTTATTCGAATTAGTTAGGAAAGTATTAACTTGTTTACTCTGAGTAATTCTACCTTTTATTCCGAGGTCTTGCATTATCTCAGATGATCTAGCACGTTCTATTACAAAATCAAGTAAATTTTTAAAAGTTGGAACATTTACTGATTTGAAATGATTTTCGAATGCAATCTGAGTGGAACGATCTAAGTTCCTATAGGCCAAATGAAAAAGAAGAACATCTTCTAAATTTGCTATATCAAGCACTTTCAGTGCATTTACAGAATTGGAATGTACGCTAATGAATTTCTGCAGATAATTATGGTTAGATGTCGTAATGGGAGAAAAGAACAAAATTTGATTTATATAATATGCGGCCAGACGTCTGTTTGACTGGTATCGATCTTTAAGCACCTGCAATGCTAAAGCGTAATTTTCTGTTGTAAGTTGGAAATTTGATATAAGAGATAGAGGCTCTCCTTCGAGTACCGACCTCAAATACTGAAATTTTTGAACTTGCGTTAGACATTCGTCGGTATCGACTATACTGTTAAAGAGTGATATGAAGGTAGTCTAATCTTCGATTTTCCCCGAAAAACGTGGAATTTCTATCGTAGGGAGAAAGGATTTGGTTTGAAGAATATGCTTCTCCTGCAGGCACGCGCCTGTCGGAGCTTCGGGATACAGCCTGTCCAGCCTAAGATATGTACTGCGTATGGAATGTATGACGTCATCGAAGGCTACGCGAACATTCTGAACTTCCAATTTCTCAGTTTCTATAGAAACTTCCGCGTTAATTTCCATAATCGTACCCTATATTCTAGAGAAATTATTTTCCATTTGATCCAATTTGATATACGTAGGGGCGAAATCGCGAAAATTTTCCTTTTCTAAATTTGTAGCCCTTTTTAAGTAATTGGATGCCATTGCGAACATTTCCTCACGCTTTTCCCTTAAAATAGCTAGTTGTTTAATGGGGTCTCGCTTCGACATCTTGAAGTTGGACAAATAAAAATTTTAATTCTATAAAATGGGGAACTAATATATATTCCGCGATTCGGATTAGTCGTGGTTAAATCTCCACGGATTACTTACGCAATCCGCGGCCCGGAGGACCAAAATGTACGCGCTAGGGATTGAAAATTAATCCTCGGCACGTGGTTTGAGGGATGGGTTCAGAGTATGAGAAAAAAAACATTTAAACTTACCATTACGTTGCCAGCTGCTGAAGAAACAGGGCCCTGTTAGCAGCTCCTGGAAAGTAAAGAGAGAAGAGGGGCCGGAACGTAATGGGAAATGAGGGGGCAGTCCCGAGCTACAAGAATGAGGTGTGATCTACTCTAGATCTGGAAACGAACTGCGCTGGTATATTAGGGAGGTGGGGGTACGACGTACTTTGTTCCCTAAGTCTTAAAGCCCG